>QLNU02011498.1:19263-48199 GCA_006491805.2 Dysdera silvatica
CCCCCCTACTTCAAAGACAGCAGCCAGAGGTGGATCACAGGTTCGGACATCCCCAAAAATGTTACACTTCATCGTTTGACAACACAAAGCCGTAGTCCTATTTTTTGCCCCCCCCCGAGAAGGTCCTATTTACGGCCATGCCCCTTTGTCCGCTTTAGCTTGACCGCCCCTCCCGACGTATTTTGTGAATGTTCCCATATTTTAAAATACTTTTGTCTTATAAGTGCAAGGAAAGTAGAAACGAGTAATCCCCCCCACATTAAATCACGTACAAAATATTAAAAACGGCGGCTATGTTTTTACACTGTACAAGATTAGAATCAAAAGTATGGCGATATACTCTTTAAAAAGTATAAAATACAATATTGTATTTAATGTAATTAATTCTTCACATAAAAATCGTCTAGGATGGTTTAATCATCAGTTCAAAATCGATATTTTTGTGCAAGAAATGTTTTTACATTTTTGAGAAAAAAATAACGATAGCACGTGTTCAAGGTTCGTCTCAAAATACTAATGGCGCCAACCTGCAACTAACATCATAGGTTGATCTCAGACAGCAGCACCAATCATAACAAAACAGAGATACCCGGTTTGACTCGCGCTCCTGTCCTGTTTTACCCTACATCTCCCTATTGAGAATTAGAGAATTAATTAACTTCCTTTATTAATTAATTTATTTGTTTATTGGCAAGGTTGAGAGACGAACCCTACTACCCGAATATATGCGTCAAATCTAGCTTTATCTTGCCGCAGTTTCTCAAATGTGGTCACAAACCCACATAAATAATTCCCTCACCCTCAACGTTTAATTAATATGCTGCTCTTTATATTGTCATAAATGTATAAAACAATACAAAATCTAATGCAAATTCCCTCCCCCTCTTTTTCCCTATAATTTGGGAGATCCGAAATCCAATCTAGTTTGAGGAAATACCACGCATCCACTTCCAAAAATTTCGGCGTCCGAAGGAAATCAGTGACAAAAAAATTGGGGAAATTGAATTAGTAAAACAGAAAGAACGTGTCATTTTAGTTTGTGAACTGGGTAGCGGAAATTATAACGTTAATAAGTAATTATGATGTTAATAATCACAGTTAATTAAATGTATAATGTTAACATTAATTAGGACCAACCTAATAGTTAGCTAAAACGTGAAGATCGTAAATTGTATGTTTGTAAAAGTGCGAGTCCATTGTAGTATCATTTCTTTTCACCTTTATATATATTTATTCTCCAGTTGTTCACAATTCCTCCTCCCAACAACAACAATAACAACAACAATAATAATAATATGCATATTGTGATTTTTTTACTGGGGGAGAAATGGTGAATAATTGGAGATAACCCATTGTCTGAAGTAACTTTACACTATTGCCGAACGTCACGATACAGAGGGGGTTTACAAATTTCTTTAATCCACGACTCCCTTCACTTCACATAAATTGACAAACTATTCAATTTCAAAGTTGTCTAAATATACTAAAATTTTTAAAGCACACATTATTAATATTTTCATATCTATAGCATATCATGTAAAATGTTAGTTAACATTGTGACGCTCTTGACCGAAGTCCGTGACGTACAGTTTGGAAACACTTTCCTCATGCTGTTTTACAAGTGACGGATGCAGTTTTCTTTGGGGGAGGAGAGTGAGCTAAGCATTGACAAATTATTACGTATTATCAGAGTATTACTCCATTCAATAATAAACAAGAAATAAATTTTGGAGGAGGGGGGGTTCAGGCCCCTAGCTCCCCCTGGATCGGCCGATTTGTTGTCCTATTGCTCTTTTTATGCCAGAAACATATGCTGTGCTTGTGGCATATTCATTTTCACGTGTCTGCTTAATTATTTCAGATTTTGGGGCACTGCCAACATTACGTATTTAAGTTCCTCAACCATTGCATTTATTTATCTATGTGAAAAAAAGAGAAAGAGAGGTGGGGAGGACGAAACGCGCATGCGCGTTGTTGTTGGCATCACTCGCCATCTCGCGGCGGATAACGGAAACTAGCGGCTAATTGATAGATTGTATTTGGCGGGAAGGAGGCAAAATTTGCTAGTTTTTGTTCCCTTTTCATGCGCAAAACAAGAAGGCAATCATGCAAATCGAAATAAGATTAAATAGTTCAAAACATAATAATAAAATTTAGCGTTAGGTTACCGCTAATATTCAGTAAAAAAAGCTAATATTTACACTATCTATATTTATAATACACTGGTAGCCAGGGCTTAATTTCTAACAAAAAAAAAGTGCAGGAGCCCTAATATTATGATAAATCGATTAAAAAATTGAATGGCTGCAAAAGAATCGATAAATCATATCAATTGTTTATGTCCATTTTTCTGGACAACAAAATACATGACACTAATCACAAATTTATTACTTTTTCATGACAGCGTCAAATTTGGAGCTAATGTTTAAATAATCGCCAAAAATGAAAAAATACAGGAGATGGGCTCCCGTCCAATTTAATCCTTGCTGGTAGTTTCTCAAATACAGTTTCCTCGGCATCATGAAGTCAACGACATATTTTGATAGGGTTCCAGTATAATTTTAGTACTATATATATATACAGCTTTCCTAGGAAAGTCCGAATGCGGCCAATAACTTTTGAACCAAGATATGTTTGTTTTTTGGTTTTACGGCTCAAAGACTACAGTGGTCATGCTGCGCCGGGACCTACTGTTTTCCGAGGAATCCGAACCTCTTAAGGCCTAGGGAACCAAACCCCGGACTACAGTGAGCAGTGCGATCTTTATGAGATCTCTGAGTAAGCGTTCTTTTTGCACTGCTGGGAGTCGAACCCGGATTAGCGGCGCACTAGGAGAACGCGTTACCACACTGCGCCACCGCAGGGTCCTATATGGATTGTGTGAAGCCGGCTTTAGCAATAGGCGAACGCTGGCGGTTGTCTGGGAACGCCAACTTTAAACAGAGCCGCATCTAGATTTGTATTTACCACCAACTTTTCGCGCTTTGCATGGCCCTGGAGTTGCCCGTGGTCTAGCCTCTAAAACCGACCCTTGTTTCCAATGGCCAAACTATTTGCCAGATATCTTCACGTGTCGCAACATCCTTTATACATCTTCCTTCAATTTTTAAGTTTAACCTGTGCCTACACAAATAGGCGTAGATAGGATTTCGAAAGAAGCTGGTACAACCGAGGGGATGATACAGTGCTTCAATTCATTTTCTAATATGGAAGCTCTGAAGAGAACCGATGTAATTTTACTAGAAATATGGTATACGGTTCATAAGATGGTTTCTTAACCTTTTTAAACCTTGCGGCACTCTTGAAATAATATTCCTGATTGACAGGACTCCTACAGAAAAAATATTATTTGTCATTATAAATATCTTCTTTTGTTATTTAGAAACTTTGGGTTCTTAAGAAAAACAATGTAGTTTTAACATATCTGTAGTTTAACAAAAATCATATTTTTAATATTACATAAATAGTTTATTGGCAGTACAGGAAAAAAAAAATGGATTTCAACTGCTTGTGTATTTGTGCCCGATGTATTTCTCGCGATATATTAGGGTTCTGTGGTACCCCGGTTGGGAAACACTGATCTATACTATATGCCTATGCCTTCACATGGCAATAAATGTCGTTGCCAGTTCTGCTTAGGGCCGCTGAATATCTAAAGCCGGCCCTGGGGTCGTATAAAAGTAAAATTTAATAAGAGAGGTTTAATTATAGTTATAGAAATAGTGTATTCGAGCTCCAGAAAGTTAAGCTTTTCTCAACTTTAGTTATCAATTTTGAGAAACTTGTGTTGACCATGCGAAGTAGAGGTCTGTAGAATCGCTTACTGATCGAACTGTTGATTTGTTCCGATGATTCGACATATGGTGTGTAGAATCGTTCATGATCTGGTCCACAAGGGATTCTGCTTTCCTTCAACTCGTAGAGGATGCAGAAAACTATTTTATGAAAGCTACTAATTGAGTTTATGTGTGTATTTTTATAAATTAGTATTAAGCATGGTCAGAGAATTCTAAATTTTACTTTTATAGTTAGTCTTTCATTTTCAGGAAGAGTCTGTTCATAGGGAAAAAGTGTTCATTAGAACACAGTGTGTAAACGCACGTTGATTTTATTTGACACCGATCGGGTCCTGATTCAAATTCGGATAAGCATTGCCGTTTTTCAATATATTATCCAGATGACACATTAAGTTGTAAATCGCACTTAAGACGACTTTATGAATAACTTTCCGAAGCGCAAAAGTGTCGATCATTCAACTGTCGAAATTATTGACTTTGAAGGATTCGGAGCCATGTGTTTTTCAAGTAGTATTTTATTTTTAAATTCAAATTGGTTTTTAAATGTGTATGGGGGGGTGGCGGTATAGAAAGGAATAGACTTAAACGAAGAGGCAGTGTGGACAGCACACCGCATACTACTTCCCAACTCCTCCCCTTTTCGTTCGATGAGAGGTGGTGCTATTGCCCAGCCAGAGGACCATTAATATATTTTCGAAATGGAAAACGAAGTCGTTACCAATTCGAGAGAGCCTATTGATAGCACACGCCTGCTGGACTACACTATCGCCCAATGGCGTGAATTCATGAACAACGTGCAAATCAGAAGCTTAATGATGCAATGGTCGATAGCAACCTTCTATCTATTCTGCAGATAGCTGTATTTCCGATTTTCCACTCTCAAACCGACTATCGACTCATCATCTCGGCCTACAACTGGCCGATTTCTGAACTCATTAGATAGATGGTGGATGAACGTCAGATCATACAGTGAAAACCTCCAGTCTTTACAATTAATTATAAAATTTTGACTTTTAGTTTGTTTTTCTCTCCTATTTCGATGCTCTTTCAATGTTTCAGGCACAAATCAAGTGAAGCTTTGTACGGAGAACAAAAAGCTTTATAAATTATACAAGTTTAAACAGCATTACAAAAGTCTTTATGTTGGAAACTTAGTCTCATAAAGTTATGTCAGGCTGTATACACACACACACACACACACACACACATATACACGCACACTGCTGCCTATTAAAAGTGAAACACCAGAAATAACGCAATAGCTTGGCTTGAAATTTGCACATGGAAGAACAAATGTAAATGATTAACTTGTATTCCATAAGTCTCACTGATTTGTAATCTCTTCATTCGTGTAACGTAAGCCATGATACATGATTGCTTTCTTGAGGATATATTTTTAGTGGCCAGTAGCATATATGGCACAACTTTAAGAGACTGAACTTGCATCATAATGACTACTAGAAAGATTTTAAAAGCCTCGAGGGTTGTATTTCCTGTGAACAAAGGGGGAACTCTTTAAGAGATAAAGAAAATTTGGAGTTACAGATCAAATACAATTAAATCGTTAATGCTCCACGTTTATATGGTTCATGTTCGAAATAGTGTTTTAGATGGAGAACTAAGCAGTCTAAGTACGTGGCATGTCTTTTCACATTACTTAAAATACTTGTTCTGATATGGCCCATACAAAAGTTCAGTGTCAAAAACTTAACAGTATTTGAATTATCTGTCCAAGCTTTTCTTTATTTCTTAAGGAAAGCCTCCTTTGGTCAACGTACATATACAGGAGAATAGCCACGTGGATATGGCTATGTCTAGTGATCTATCGGTGGCGTTCTACTGCCATGATCTAGCCTATATACGTGGCTCTACATTTTTCTAACTAAAACAGAGGTTATAGCTTAAACCATCTATAAAAAAGTAGAGTGCCAAAAACTTAATAGTATTAATGCATTTCTTTTTTAGAATTTGAATACAAAAAATATTTTTTTTTTAGATAAATCGAATTTAAATAGCTTTATCTCAGGCAGAATATCATAACCTCATATGATAAGGTGGAAAAAATCCTACGAATTTATAGTTCTTTTAAATTTAATAATAACATTTCTAAATATAGCTGTAAAAGCAATGATGCGTAATTTGGTCATAGCACCTTTCATAATTGTTGTTTGTACGGAAACACTAGAATGTTAATTAAATGAGAACGATGGTTAAATGAGAATGATTATTTAATGAGAATCAATCGCAGTAAATACCGCAAGTAAACAACTTCGCGAACTACTGAACTAGTGACAAATGAAATCTTCCTTTTCGAAATAAAAAACAGTTGTCTTACGTTTGGCTAAAATGTAAATTATAGAGAATTTTTCATAAATTGTATAAAGAATTCTCATTCTTGGACCAATAATGAACAAATAAAGGGATTGAATTATATTTATCTAAAAGTTGCAACGAGTTGACTGGGAGAAAACTTGTATACGAGACAGTTTGGATGAACGGAAAGAGGGGAAACATACGAGGATCTGTCATTCTGACGGATATAGCAATCAAACTGACATTACTACATGTCAGATGCGACTAATCTTCACGTAAGGAGAGGGGAGTGATTATCCAGAAAGTCGAAGACAATTGCGTGCTTTCGGCGCATGAGAGAAAATGATAATTCTTAGTTTTTGGGAAACACAGTCGGTAGAAGAACGGGACATACCATTTATTTTCATTCAACTCATATATTATTAATAGGATAATTACTAGCCAATTCAGTAAAATAAGGGAAATCAGTTTCTCTCGTATACGTAATATATGATTGTTTTATTTTGCTAAAAGTAGCATTCATCAAGAGGGTATATACATACAGGGTGTCTCAGCACCAGGGTTGCAAACATCTAGGAGGGATAGGGTACACCTAGACGAACAATATTTGTCATAGAACCTAGGGTCGCAAACCACTCACAGTGCCAATTCTAAAACCGTCCAGCATGCACAAATAGTGACAGTGGCAGATTTCTAAGTGGGCACATAAGGAACAGGCCTAGGGGCACTTATCGGGGGGGCGGCATCAAAGTGCTTAAACATAAAATTATCCAAACTCGATAATTTTGAAAAAATAATGTTTCTTTTAATTATTGCCCTGTTTGCTCAATAGCGATGACATATAAGCGATTACTTCAACTTGCCTGCAAATACAACTACTGAATCAAAAGATAAAGAGCCCTGAAAATTTTGCGTCCTGGGCATTTGCCCAGCTTGTCCATTTATAAATCCAGGCTTAACACGCTTTTTGTATGCACTAATAGTAAACGAATGAACAATAAAAAATTTGAACTGATAACGACAAAATTCGTGCAAGGATGCATATAGTCCGTTCGCGCAGACCTGACGCCTGATACCGTTACCAGACGGGTTGTTCCATTGCAGTTTAGGGAAGGCCGTCTTGGAGGAACTGGTTTTTCCCGCGCGAAAAACCAGTTTCGGCAAGACGCCCTTCCCGAAACTGCAATCGACTAACCCGTCTGCTAACGGTATCGGGTGTCAACTGAGGGCGAACGCACTATACGTGTATTTTTAATAAATATGCGAAATACATGCAAACATATCAGAGGTTCCAGGAATCCGTGTATTCAAAAGTGAAGGAATTTGTGGATTCAAAAAGTGTCCCGAATCCACGAAGTCGGACACTATGGTAGCAATAATTTCGAGTTGTATCTTATTAATTTGAATAATTATATGAAAAATTTTCTTTACGTATCAAATGTTAAAAGTATGATATGCGTTTTTTAAAAACAAATATTCCTTTCTTTGCAAAGGAGGGAGGGGGCGGCAGTACAGGCTGTGCCTAAGGGCGGCAATTTTACAAATCCGCCACTGAATAATGACAACCAGTGCATGAGAAGCGCAAAATGCGATGTCCTAATCATCTATGCACTTGAGCAGCTGACTTGAGTTTTATTTGTCGCTATTCATGAACTGGTTGTAAATATTTGTGCATGCTGGACAGTTTTAGAACTAACGCTGTGAGTGGTTTGCGACCCTAGGTTCTATGACAAATATTGTTCGTCTAGGTGCATTCTATCCTTCCTAGATATTTGTAACCCTGGTGCTGAGGCACCCTGTATATCAGGTATGGGGATATCTGAAGTCAGTATGATATTTAACATAATTCATATTTTGAGCTCACATTAAAATTATATATACTTGATCGTGGGGCTACTTTAATGGGAGAGTGGCATATGTGTTTTGTTTCGTAATTAAAAATAATATTTAAGAAAATATCTTTCTTGGTGAAACTAGAGTATTTTAAAAATTTAACAAAACCTTAAATAATATTTAAGTTGAAAAATTCCTGTGTATAAAATGTCTCTGAATAAATAAAAATATTAAATTAGGGGTAAAAAAAGTATACAAAAATTTAATTTAATTAAATTAAATTAATTTAATTCAATGCATTCGTTTATATAATACACGAACTACAATTTAATAGTAAGCATGTTAGATTTAAATAGTTTATATCGTGTCTGTTGTAAAATTAAAGTTTGTAGGGACTCATTAATCAACGATAATTGATACAGGAACCCACATTTCCAAAAGGTTTAATCATGATTTAATGTTCACAATTTTGTTTCCCCGCACATACGCTTTTCCCATCCAGAATCCAGATGGACCGACTCATCAGCGGTTCGCTGTGTTCCCGGCCACGGAAAAGACATTGGCTGCAGGCGACGATTGAGTTTAGTGTACAACACGGTACGGTGCAAGGATAACTTGATCGTATTTCGTCAAACTCCTTAACAGGCATTTCCTGCTTATAAGTACCCCTACTGGACATGATGATTACGACCCTCCGAGTGTGACACCACGAACCCTTGAGTGGAACAGCAAATCATCAATTAGTGTTAAAGGGGTAACCAATGAACATTTGCGTATGAAAAGGGTGAACAGCCAATAAGATCATTGCGAGTGTAGAGCTGATGAGGCGAACGCCAAGAAAAGACACTCTTTCAGTAGGACTCCTAGCAAGATGATCACGCTGCCCATGATGTACATTCATAATGTCTTATAATAATAATGTCAATTCTTAATCGTAACAATTTAACTTATTTTGCTATGCGATTGTAAATAAATTGTTTAACCCAGAGACATGCTGTCTACATGGTTCATCTGTATCTTGGTATTTCTGACTCAATTGAGATAAGGTTCCAGGGTAACGATCCACGTGAGTTGACGTACGAGCTAAAACCCTTCTGATATAACTTATAAGCTATAGGTGATACTATGGAGTCGATGTTATTAAGGGTAACGATTTTTGAAAAAAATGGTTATGTCGAATGGCGACTCCAGCGAAGACAGTCCCCGGCACTTCAATGTTCGCTATAATTGTGTTCAACTATATAATTACGAAGTTATTTGAAAACAAAATGGTTCGCAAATTGTATAAATAAATGTAGAAATAAGGTATTACAAAAAATAAAACATGTTTAAAAATAAATCGATGCATTTTAACAGCTTATTTAATTGATTATATTGATTGCTTTTCTGATGTTTATCAAACCGTTTTTTATATGTATGCATATGTTTATAATTTTAGACATTATAAATATTTATGTTCTGAACTCTAATTTTTGACGTTAAATGTGCATATGGCCCACACTTTAAATTCGGAGTATTTAACAATTTATCAGGCATACGACCCCTGTCATGCCAGTTGTTTCTGTAAGAGAGTGGATGGAAGGGAGAAAGAGAGCGAAAGAGGGGGGAGAACAAACTGGATGTTGGAATCTAATTAATTACTGCATACATTAAACTAGCGATGGTAGTAAATGCGGTATAAACCCTTTGTCTCATGTAAAATTCGTTTGCTTTCATTTTGACAAAAAAAAAAAAAAAAAAAAAAGGAAAGGAAAGGACAGAAAGATACTCACACACACATACACGCTTTTTGTTTTTACAATAGTTTCCTCCCCCAAATCTGCTTTTCTTATTCCAAAACTAACATTTCACTGTTTTTTCCTCAAACTTCAGCGAAATTTGCTTGAAGGAAACAAAAAATAATATTTTTTTAAGGTTTAGATTAGTTTATTACTAATTTTTTTAAAAAATTTCAATTGCTGCAGACTGAAAACTTTGGAAACTGACTAATCTAGTCATATGAAAATATATATCAATTAAATATTCATCCTCGATTTCATGACCAACGTTATGAAATCGACATAAAATGTTATTAGTTGATTACGAGGAAAGGAAAAGATCCCTTAGTGTTATTGGAATTATATCTAGAATAAAATACATAAGAAAGTGACTAAGCCAGGAGGTAATTTTAAGCGTGATTTTTGTATTCAGCGACCCGAAATCTATAAGGGAAGGATATTTTCACCTCTGTAAAATTTTCACTGCTGAACAGTGTAATATATATAACAAGAGCTTTCATTTGTTATTTACTTACTGAATACCTTGTTACGAGGAGTATGGAGGGGCCCCAAATAAATACCAGGCCCTAGGCCCCACTTTGGCTTGATCGGGCCCGGTTCACGAATATTTTAGAATTTAGAATTAAAACAAAAAATGTGAGAGCGGATCGATGGAATTCTACGCGGGGTAGATTTGTAATTCTAAAAAAAAAAAAATGTTCGTAATTTTTTAAAATCTTAAATTTTTGTTCCTAAAAATGTGCCGGGCATGAACATGGTATTAACTTGCGCTATATTTTTTATATATTAATTAATAGTTGAAAATCAGTTTTCACTCAAACCGAATTTTTTCTTAATTTTATTCGTTTATTTGAAATTCGTATTTTTAAAGTGAATTCAAGTATTGGTTATTTACAGCTGCAAATAAATATACGAAACACTGTGTCATTTCGTATAATACATATCAGTTACAAAATTGATATGCCTTATATGGATGTTTTTTTTTATTTAAAAAGCAATTTCTCTTTTGATGACATGTGGACAATGACTAGATTTTCGCCAGGTAATGCTTATTACCCACAAAAGTGTTTTGTAAATTTCTTAGCCCCTTTTACAAGTTATTATAGGAATATTTTAGAGTTTTCGCGAAAGGTTTAGTTACATTTTAAATTCCATTTTAATAATACTAAAACTGTTTATTATAATTAATTCAATGTATAAAAATACGAATTACAATATTTAAACCGAATTTATTGCAACAAGTCAATATTTGCGGACTCTTTCTCCCTCACCTCTTAAAAAGGGCACTTGATTATCTCGTTCTTGATACTAGTGCCTTATTATGCTTGTTCGTTGGTACACATGTTAGAATGGGCGCCAACAGTATGAAGATATTGGGGTGGGGGACAATATACCAGTAGAAGATATTTTGTTTGAAATTGGAGGGGGACATGGAACCCTAATGCCAACATTGGGGACGGGTCCCCCTGTCCCCCCCGCTAACGGCGCCCGTGCATGTTACAAAAAGGTTTCTATTCAGACGTGCTTCCCGTTTCCGATAACTAAACGGAAAAGGTGCCGCCGAAAAAAAGATGAGTTAAAAAACGTTAACATATATACATGCAGTGATACTCGCTTATAACGAATTCATGGCTAAAACGAAGAAATAATTTTAGTTCGTTTAATTTAATATATAATATACAGTATATCAGATATCACAAATACTGCGAACAGACTTTTAATTCTTCATTTCATTTTTACTCTTATGTTCAAAGATTCAAGATTTTTGTTTATTTTAAAAGCAAGACTTACTATGGAACGCCTACAAAGTAAATTTTAAGAAATTACTATCATTCGGATTTTTCTTGTACCGAAATCGAAATCCATTCCTATTGATATTCCACTGCCCTGGGAAATTGAAAATATCCACAACGATCCAAATGAGTGTTGGATTGTTTCTGGATCCATGGGAGGTATTCACAATGCTTTAAGCGTTACTAAACATAATCTTAGAGATGCAAAACTGCAGTTTCGTAAGCAGACATGCTTTACTTACTATACGCGTGGATAAATGAAAATATAAACCCACCGCTATATCCTTGTGTAGATATTATATTGCATGCTATCCAAAACCGAAAGTAATTAATATTTAACTACTTTATTTATTAAATATTAATCTATTTAAAACCTTCCAAATAAGCTGATTTATAAATTAAGCATATTAACTACTAACGGTTATACAAAAGTAAGATTTTTAAAAATGGCTATATCGAATAACGGCTATAGATTATAGAATGCGAAACAAAAATAAATTGACAAGTAGACCTATGGAAGAGATCTGAACATACAGTATGCTGTCGTTCTCACTAAGATGACAGTTTCCTCTGACTGGAGTTCTTGGAAAATGTGGTATAGTGGTATAGGATGCAACTATTTGAAGCGTCCAGATTTTTTTAATGGTACTTTAACAGCGTCCGCCTTTTCTTGAATGGTTCTCATTTTCCGCTGGAGTTGTTCTAGTTCAGTGTTGGACCATTTGATGATCCCGAAGGAGTAGGTGAGCACTGGTACCGCATATGCGTTAATTGCTTGCGTGGTGTTCTTCCCGCTCAGTTTCGTCTTCACAATGCTTCTAAGTCTTTCTTGGAATGCTTGCGTGAGCTGGACCTTGACTTTCTTGTGCTCCTGCTGCCGTTTTTGCATTATCCCTAGGTATTTGTAGGTTTCGCCCTCGTCCAAGGTCTTCAGTAGTCTCCCGTCTTCGAGTTCGATGCCTGGTAAATCTTCTTTGCTATTCTTCTGTATTTTGCACTTATCGAGGCCGAATTCCATTCCTATGTCCTTGGAGAATGTCTCTGTTATACTGATGAGTTGTCGGAGTTGGGTGATTGTTGGCGCGTATAGCTTGATGTCATCTACGTACATGAGGTGGGAGACTTTATGTAGGTTTCTCTTGTCTTTCTTCAGCATGTATCCGTATTTACTTGTGTTCAGCATCCTTGACAAGGGGTTTAACGCCAAGCAGAACCACTGGGGGCTTAGTGCGTCTCCTTGAAAGATTCCGCGCCGGATGGGGATCTCGGCCGATATATATATATATATTGGCTGATATGATGATGACATGATATTGGCCACGTTTAATGGACGATCCCTTGCTTCTGAAGCAAAACTTCAGGAATTGGAAGAGGAACTAGACAAGATCAAATGGGACATTGTAGGACTCAGTGAAGTTAGAAGAAAAGGTGAAGAGTTGGTGGAACTTAAAAGTGGACATTTGTTTTATTATAGAGGAACGGAAACTGGAAGAACAAGTGGTGTTGGCTTCTTAATCAACAAAAGAATTAAAGACTGTCTTCTGGAAGTTGAAAGTACATCAGATCGAGCAGCGAGGCTCGTTGTTCAACTAACCCAGCGATACCAACTTCAAATAGTACAGGTATATGCACCAACATCAAGCCATACCGACGAAGAGGTTGAAGAATTTTATGAAGAAATCAAAGAGTTACACACCAAAGGGAAACAACATATCAAGCTCATCATGGGGGATTTCAATGCAAGAATTGGACAACAGGAACAAGGAGAGACATCGGTTGGTAAATACGGATATGGGGAAAGGAATGAACGTGGCGATCAACTCATCGAATTTGCAGAAGCTGAAAATCTTAGCATCATGAATTCATTTTTTAAGAAGAAACCGCAAAGAAAATGGACATGGAAACACCCAAATGGGGGAACTAGTGAAATTGACTATATCCTGGCAAACAAGAAATCAATTATTGAAGATTGCAGCGTACTGAACAGATTTAATACTGGAAGTGATCATCGAATGGTGAGATGTAAAGTGCACTTAAATACTAAATTAGAACGACAGAAGCTCATTAGGAAACAAGTAAGTAAGAGGGTGGATTTAAAGAAATTAAAAGAAAATACCGAGGCATTCAAGTTGGAATTAAAAAATCGCTTTTCTGCACTGGAAGGACTTATTGAAGAAGTTGACATCTCAGAAGCAAATGAAAACATTGTTAAGACAATAGTTGAAACTGCTGGGGAAATTGGTGGTGTAACCTGTAAAAAGCACAATAGCAAATTATCTGAGAAGACGAAACAGCTCATGAAAAGGCGAAGAGATATGAAGGTGGACAATCAAAATACCAGTTCCAGGATTGAGTACATAGAACTTTGTAAAACTCTGCGCAAAAGCATGAAAGAAGACATAAGAAAATTCAACTGTGAGCTAGTAAGGAAAGCCATTGAAAATAACAAGAGCCTTAGGGTTGTTAAAGGAAGTTTATCTGTTGGGAAGAAACACATCATTGCATTAAAAGGAGAGGATGGCACCGTAACAAGAAATAGGGAAGAAATACTTAGAAGAGTTGAAGAATTCTACAAAAAACTATATGAAAGTAACAGTGGATTAAACGAAGACACTGAAATAGTCGAAGGAACAGCTCCTAAAATCTTAAAAGAAGAAGTTTCATTTGCAATAAAAAATATGAAGAAAGGAAGAGCCCCTGGTGATGATGGTATTACATTAGATATCCTAAAAGAAGCTGGAGAATATGTAGAAGACATACTTGCAAAATTCTTTACCAAATGTCTTAACAGCGGTAACATACCAAACCAATGGGATTCTGCAACAGTAATTCTTTTGCATAAAAAAGGTGATAAAGAGGATTTAAAAAATTACCGACCAATTAGCTTGTTACCTGCTATTTATAAAATCTTCACAAAAGTGCTAACACATCGCCTGCAGAAAAAATTAGATGCAGCTCAACCAAGAGAACAAGCTGGATTTCGAAGTGGATTCAGTACAGTGGACCATATTCAAGTATTAAGAGAATTAATTGAAAGAACACATGAATATGAACTTCCATTGTGTGTGGCATTTATTGACTATGAGAAGGCCTTTGACTCTATTAAAACATCAGCAGTCATCAACTCTTTAAGATCAACAGACATCGAGGATGTGTACATTGACATGGTGAAACGTGTGTATAAAAATGCAAGTGCAAAATTTCGGTTACATAAAGATACCGAAGCTATCAAAATTGGTAAAGGTGTGAGGCAGGGAGATACCATTTCTCCAAAACTTTTTACTTCAGCTTTACAGATGATTTTTCAGCAGATAAATTGGAATAACAGGGGAATAAAAATAAATGGTGAATATTTAAATCATTTGCGGTTTGCTGATGACATTGTTATTTTTTCAACGAACCCATCAGAACTCCAAGACATGGTACAGGAGCTCTCAACTAGAAGTAAAGAAGTTGGACTCAAGATGAACCTACAAAAAACTAAGATCATGTTCAATAATTTCGTAGAGGAAACAAAAATACAAGTTGACAACATTGAGCTAGAAATTGCTGATTCATATATTTACCTTGGCCAGCTGATTTCAATGGATGGCAACATTATGAAAGAACTCAACAGACGTATTAAACTTGGCTGGAGTGCATTTGGAAGAAACAGTTTTATCCTGAAGGGGAAATTGCCTTTGTGTCTAAAAAGAAAGGTCTTCAACCAGTGTGTATTGCCAGTCCTCTCTTATGGATCAGAGACATGGAGTCTAACAGTTGGAGCAATACGAAAGTTACAGACAACGCAAAGGAGCATGGAGAGGTGCATGCTTGGAATAACTAGGAGAGATCGAAAAAGAAACACTTGGGTGAGAGAGCAAACTAGAGTAGAGGACATCATTGTTAAAGTAAAAGGACTGAAATGGCGATGGGCTGGGCATATTGCAAGAAGAACTGATCAACGATGGACAACAGAAATTCTGAACTGGATTCCAAGAGACCACCGAAGACCTAGAAAACGTCCTCAAACTAGATGGGTGGATGAAATAAGAAAACAGGTTGGGGTGACGTGGAAGCGAATTGCTCAGGATAGACTTGTGTGGAAAGCATTTGGAGAGACCTTCATCCAGCAGTGGATAGATAATGGTTGAATATGATGATGATATATATATATATTCAAATTATTATTCATTGCTTTTATTATTCAAATGGGACGGCAGCGGACAGAAGGGGTCGCAAACTATTTGGTTACTATAAAAGAGGGTCGCGACTTGCAGAAGATTGGAAAACGCTGTTTCGGAGGCTCAGTGGTTTCGCAGTGGTAACATGTGCTAACGTGCCCATAATCCGATGTGGATTTCCAAGGGTGAAAAAAATAAAACACTTATCGCCTAATTGATCATTGTAATCCCAGGTTTTGTTCCCTGGGCCGTGGGAGGTTCGGGTTCCTTCGGAAATTATATGTCCCGGTGCAACATGACTTTTGCTGTCCTTTCGCCTTAAAAAAACACACCAAAAAAATGCCTTTAGATGCATCTTATCCAGCATTATCCAGAAATATGAATGAAAACCTTATTTGGTTTAGCACGAGTTTAACTGTTCCAGCACACCAAAACACTAACAAGAAAAATACAGCAAAAAACGGTTTAACGGTATTTGTAATTCGAACCCCGAGAAACCCTATTCAAGAACCCTAAATCTATGAAAACAAAAAAATTTCACCTACTTGGGGTGACCAATGTCCTCGTATTGGCTGATGACCCATCGGTTTGCCGAGGGATCATAGATTTCAATTTTCGTGCAGATACCTTCTGTCATCCATCCACCAATCGTCATGATCGCCACTTGCGGAGTCCTGGCGCGCATCCAATAGGAATCATCAGCAAAAGAAGATCTTGGCTTCGTGAGCAGCGACTTCAAACATGGCCTTTTGCTAATCAGCGGGTTGTGATCAGCAATATATGTCAAGCAACTGCAGAAATGGGAGCAGTGCTGAGTTTTAAGAACATCATTTCATGCATTAAAAGTAGCGGAATTTATATATAACGAAATTTATAATTATTAAATATAATAGATTACCGTATTTCTTCAGAAATACGTCTCAAGAACATCTTTCTAATTAAGGAATCTTTTTGTTTAACGACGGTATTTCGAGGTCGCGGCAAGTGCTCCATAGAAAATAATGTAATTTGTTTCTCTCAATAACGTTTTTGTAAATAGCGAAACTTTCCGGTTAACGACCGTGTTTTGTGGCGCCAGCAAATGTTGTGGATTTACTTCTGATTAACAACCCCATTTTTTTTACCGACGTTTAGCATTGCCCTTTTTTTCTCGCCAAGATGTTTTGGTAACGGAATTAAGCAGTTTGGATTAAATTTATGATGAAACAGTAAAAGTAAGGCTGGTTGATTCAGGTAAAAGTACATTGGATTATGAAACAGAAGGCGAAATACCTCCCCACACCCTTCTCTAAGTTTTAATGAAGTCAGTGATGCTCTAAATGTCCTTCGCAGGTATATTATCTCATCTAAGATAGAAATCAATTCGTTTCAACTTCTTGAAAAAATAGAATAAAATATTCTATAAACGCGATCGAAATCAAGGCCATCGACTCTTTTGGATTTTTTTTTCTAAATAGAAAAAAGGAAATGATCTGCAAGTCATCATTTTGTTACCATAACGTATTATATTATTATTGTACTGTATGTGACTTTATTATATTGTAAGGTGTAATTTAGATACTAATACTAATGGGTTCAATTAATTAGTAGATTATTTATCAGATATTACTAATACAATATCAGCTAAGGGAGAATTTAATATTACGTAAGCAATATATTGGTAATTACACCCCCTCTCTCTCCAGTAAGTAAAAATTAATATTGGCTAACATAGAAAATTAAAGACCAAAATTTGACCTCAAACGTGGGTGTCGAAAATTATTAAGTATAATTTTACACACAGAATGCTGGTAAAATTATATTCTATGGTTGTGTTGTCTGAAATTCTTAGGGAAACGAGATTAGTGACTAAATAGTCAGGTATTGTATGTTTCAAAAATTCTGGCGACATACTAGTTCCAAATCGTTGCCCTATATGAAAGACCTTCAGATTCCAGGAAAAACTACTGATCTTGCCTCAACTTGATCCTAAATGCCCTTGCAGCAAGGGAAAAAATGCTTTTGCGTTAAACTTAGTAAGATTAAAAGCACCGTATACCTTAACTAGTAAAATTTGACACTGGTCCAAATATGCGAAATACAAATGAAGAAGGTAAAAGATGTTAAGGTATTATTACCCTCCGCAGGGATAACACAATTGCCAAATATGGTCAACACAAGAAAGCCTCCGGGGCGAGAATTTTGTGAGTTTTCGTGGGGGAATTTATTATACTATAATTTTTGCCACCCACGTTTTAATTACAGCTCAAACTAGAGCTTATGTAATTTTGGAGAAAAAGAGACGCTTTCCCCATCCTGGATTCGAACCAGGGTCCCTCCGTTTTCCTCATTCGTCTAGCGGTCCAAGACACTCCGGGCTAAACGGAGGGACCCTGGTTCGAATCCAGGATGGGGAAAGCGTCTCTTTTTCTCCAAAATTAAATAAGCTCTAGTTTGAGCTAATTAATACGTGGGTGGCAAAAAAAATTATTGTCTAAAGTAAAAGATATTGACCATCTACAAAAATATTTGCTATTTTTGCAGATGGTAAATGTCTTTTACCTTCTTCATTTGTATTTCGTATATTCCGACCAGTGTCAAATTTTACTAGTTATGGTAAGCCCTGGTCAATTTTTGTATGCTGTTGTCACTAGACACCTTGCTTGGCGCAGATGGACCCTTGATGTCCTTGCGCCATAAAAATGCAACCAACTGATCAAAATATTGAAATCAAATGAAGATAGATCGAAATTAAGCCAAGTATCAGTAAACCAACGCTTTAATACATCGTACTGTGTTGTAGCACTATAAGACGCCGCTGTTTCAATTCAGATGATATGATTTGATGGATGATGTGTGATGGATGATATGTGATAGTATTGGTGATGGATGATATGTGATAGTATTGGTGATGGATGATATGTGATGGATGATGTGTGATGGATGATATGTGATAGTATTGGTGATGGATGATATGTGATGGTATTGGTGATGGATGATATGATTTGAACATATATATTCCATTTTTAAAATCTAACTACAAATAAACTGCGTTTTTGATTGTAATTAATAATTAATACTGGTTTAGTGCTAATCTCTCATTCCTTTAAACTGAAAAAATATATAACGGTCTCAAAATGCGTTGTATTGGTAAATATAAATGCTTTTTCATATTCCTCACCTTTCGTGGCAGCGTCCTAATCGGACTGTTGTTTTGATTAAAGTATGCAGCTTTGGCAGACGACGTTTTATATCAACTTTAGTCCATTTGAATAGAAGTTTCAGGACATCCTCTTCATCTTCTGCATTAAGCTTATCGTCCTTCAATAAGTCTTGAAGGTCAGCCATTGAAATTTCTTCAAATTTGTGGCTTTTGTACCATAGCTAACGAAAAATATTATAAACAAACAAATAAATATTTATAAACTTAAGATCGCTCTGCAAATACAGTTATTGTGAGTTAGATAGCTGAATAGATATAATCTTAAACTGTATGACCACTGAACCTAGCGCTGACACAGGTGTGGGGGGAGTTACAGAGGTCATGACACCCTCAAAAATATATTTTTTCACTGTAAAAAATTCCAACTTTCATGATAAATGAAGGGTGTTATTCCAAGACCATGGCAAATTCTGTCCTTAACCCCCCAAATGAAAGTCTGTATCCGCTCCTGCACTGAACGTTTACAGTTTTTTGGTAAGAACACGAGCATCAATGGTTGATAGATTTTCGAAACGATTATAGCTCATTTGCGTACATCCCAGATGCGTACAAGTCAAAAACTGTCCCACTTGCGTACAAGGGTAGGGGGGAAGAAAAGCATAGTAGGGATGAAGTAAATCTGTTTTAAGAGAATGAAAGCTTGGCGATTTGGCGCCTGTTTTACTTACAAGGGGAACCCACAGTGAGTGCCCTGCCGATTCTGTTTTTTTTTTTTTAAATGAAAGTAGAGCCAAAATAAGGAAATACGTGTCTCGGCGTTTCGATGCCCGCGGAAATCGATCACTTTTTTTTAATATGTATCCTTTTTACATATTTATGTATTTTTATTAGTAAAAATACTTTGCTTACAATCGAATTTTGCTCATAAACTTACTTTAATAAAATTCATATTTACATATTTAATTCTGTGATACCATTTATCGCAGTTGTAATTTTTACACGAATTTTAATATTTTATTGAAGAGTTGTAAAGGTACAAAAAGTTTAGGAGTTAGCTGTAAGTTTTTATGTGAACATACCTTTCATAAAATTTGCGTACTCATTGTCAACCTGTGAAGGGATGAAATTACACCAATAACACAGTTTTGTTTTATTTAAGGATGGAAAGATTTTTTCTGAAAACTTTTAACAATTCCATTAAATAAAAAAGAAAACCGAGTTAATTCGTCTTATTTTATCATTATTAGCCTTTTCAGTCTTCCACTATTAGCATCTGTTATGCCTAATATTTTTTTAAATATATCTATTGACAAATGTATTTTAGTATGTAATCTTTTATTTTATAACATATAAACATAATTTTATTTTATAACATATAATTATATAATGCATATACATATAATCACATAAAATTATAATTTTACTCATATAAACATTTTATATGCATCTCATTTATGTGCATTTTATTTATACAGAAACATTTTATCGTATAAAATGCAATCAATTTTATCTTAAAACTGACTAACGTGAACATATTTTGTGTATCACTATCGGAGGTGTCGGAATTGTATACTGGTACACAATTTATCATGAAAATTTATCATGAAAAATTATCATGAAAACAATAAAAACATAAAAAAAATTCTACAATGTGAGCATTTTATAAATGAATTGTTCGAACAACTGATTTTCTTTGTCTAATATCATCTAGAAAACAAATACCATCTACATTTTCAAAGACTCTTCTTTCGTAACTTTGCAACAAACCAAGAGTACAGTAAAGTATTCTTAAAAGTTGGCGCCGAAAGTTGATTGTCAATAAGTGAATGGGTCTTCAAAGCATCTATCTGCTCGCATGTTTAAATGACTATTTTCTTGTAAGATTTCAACACAATTTTGTAACCTTTTAATGAAATTTTTTACTTAACTGAAGAAGTACACATCACGAGGTTGACAGTATGGGGTACAATGAGGTGGAATTACTTCAGCAGTAGAAGAACAGGTGCCGTCGTCATTTGTAAAAACATTATTAAAGTGTGCTGGATCTACTTAACTACATAACAGGCTGGATGGCTACGCCAAAACTTTTTCTATACTTTTCAACTTTTTAATAATCAACAATTAAAATTCGAGTAGAAATTATCACTGCCAATAAGCATACAATTAACATATAACTACATAAATATGAATTTTATTAAAGTAAGTTTATGAACAAAATCCGATTGTAAGCGAAGTATTTTTACTAATAAAAATACATAAATAAATATGTAAAAAGGATACATTAAAAAAAAAAAAAAAAGTTGATCGATTTCTGCGGGGCATCGAAGGCGAAAACATGATGAAGGTTGGCCGATAACTTACCCTGGGTTACCGATCGCTTATGGAGGATGTCGTATTTTAAGCTCATATATCGGATGCAAAATCTTTAAAAATCCATGTCTCCGAAAATTAGCCGCATTGGCACGAATGCCGAGACACGTATTTCCTTATTTTGGCTCTACTTCCATCAAAACATTTCATCAAAATCGGCGGGGCACTCACTGTGGGTTCCCCCTGTTAGTGAAATATATTTCTGTTTTAAGTGTTGATTTGAATACCTAAAAGCAAAGAATCTGTTGCATAACATAATTATAATTCAGAATAGTTTTTGATATGTTTTTTAAACGTTAAAATTTAAAAAATACGGAAAATATTTCCTAACTTTTAGTTGAATGTGCGTATAACTTCCAGTAAGTTCTGATATATTCGATGTTTCTTTTGACAATTTTAACAAAATTGATTAATTTACTTCGTATATATAATTTTTCCTTATAAATGTATAATATACTATGTACTATCTATATAAGCTTTAAATAGCACATAAACATTAAGCTGCCGGTCCGAAGCCTGGATACAAGTGTGAAGGTAAGCAAATGTGAAAAATTTCATTTATACAAAAATACAGTGTAAAAATAAGGGATCATATTTGTGTGCAGCCAAATGGTGGCCAAATTGGTAGCCAAACGGTAGTAACAGTAACCATAACTATGAGCTCCTTCTCTCATCTTGTACGCATCTAGGACAAAATTTGACATGTACGCATCTGGGATGTACGCAAATGGGACGACACCTTCGAAAGGGTCCAGTGTTAAGAGTTATTCTGCAAGATGCAGTTCTTGGACGTATCTCTTCATCATTTATAATGTATCCATGATTTAAAAATAAATAATCGGCATTGAAACCATAGTCACCGACGATACTATATTAATGTGTAGTTAATTTCGATGAAATGTAATGAAATTGCCGTCACACGTACACAAAGCAAACACTGCCTGCCATTCATTCCTTCTTTAAAAAGTTGTAAATTTCGTAGTTTACACAATAACATTTCAAATTACAAAATTGTGCTTTTCGTTTCATGTTTTCCATGTAATTGTAACATAAATTTTGCCATTTATGAATGTAATTTTAATTATTTTTCTATTTAATTTCGTATTTATCCTCCTCCACCACAGCCCTCTATTAAGAAACCACCTCTGTGTTGGAGACTACTTTTTCACGGAACCTAGGGTGGTCGCCTTACGAATATTTTACTGTACTTTATGTTTTTTATATAGTTGCTAACAACAAATAATTCGATTACAATGAAGTTGTTTAATTTTAATAATGGTTTAAGAATGGAAGATGCTTGTTGTTCAGATAAACATAGCAAAGTTGGTGGGAGAAAGCAGCTCTGTATTCCCAATAAGGCAAACGAAGCGGGGACTACAGATTTAAGGTGACGTCTTAATTAGAATTTTTTTAAAAAAAGCGAAAATAAAATAAAAATAAAGCTACGCTTACAAACCATTTGAATATCAATAGATACATGACAAATTAAGTAAATTTTACTTCTATATTTTCCATGTAAACGTAGCTCAAATTTTGCCATTTATGACTGTAGCCATAGGCATAATCTAGCGGGGGAAAAGGGGGCAATTGCCCCCTCCCCAGTTCTTTAGAAAAGAGGCAAAATGTACTTTTTCCATACAATTTTTTTTGCCCGCCTCATCAGTTTACGCTATATTTAATCCCCAAGTTACATTTGTGATTGTAGCTCAATAGGAAGGGCATTTAACTGGTTATCAAGTGGTTGTGGGTTTCTGTCCCGACCTCCACAGTTTACGCTATATTTTAACTCATCAATTACACCTATCTATGTAGCCTTCGTAGGAAGAGAGCATTTGACTGGTTATCAAGTGGTTGTAAGTTCTGTTCCCCCACCACCGAGAAATCATTCCTTTCTTTGAGAGTAACTTATCATCTAAGTTAAGATTAAAATGAACTTGTCAAGTTGGGAAATGTAAAACGTAGCAATTTTTTCATCTGAAATATAAACTAACAGAAAAGAGATCACTTCCGCCATTAAAACTTTTCAAAACAATTTTTTGTTTTGTTTTGTAAAAAAATGCGCGTAGGACAAAGAGAAGGAACATAACCTTAATAAATACGTTACTAAATAAAAAATTTTTAAACGACTGTACAAATTTATATATAAATTACAAGATATAGCTATTTTCGGGACTGCAGTGCTACCATTGGCGGCCACTTTTCCTAAGATTCCCCTTATATAATATAAGAATATTATTTTCGAAAAAAATTGTGCAGAAGGAGATCGTGTTTTGCGCGTGTGATGTTAGTCTGCTTGAGTTTTCGAAAACGGTATTTTAGAAATTTAAATATATCTTTAAGTTATATTGCTTGTACTAGGAATGTTGAAATTAAGTTTTGACAATATTTTTTGAAGAATAGCCATGCAATATTCGCAAGAATTGAAGTTTTTGTGAATCTAAACTTAATTCTGATATTTTCCACATTTTGTTGGCAAATACTACAATACGAGGACTATTATAGTTTTGTGCATGTTCTGCTGTTTATTCAAATCGATTAAAATAAATTTTCAGGTAAAAATTTTTCAAGTGTTTTTTCGTTGAAAATATATAATTTACTAGTGTTTATTTTTCATCCATTGAAGTGTTAAACGTTCAGTCAACCTTGAATAAAATTTGACTGAAGATTTGTATTATATACTGTATATATAAATGGGGAAATCATATGCAAATATAAGAAAATGAATCGAGGTCATTACGATACGAACTCCAGACATATACTTGCCAATTTCAGCTGCAATTTGCGCGAGTTCTACGCAGTAGTGGTCTTAGAAAAAAAAAAAAAAAAATTGGGGGCGCATATTCGCGCATGGGCACCCGCATATAGACAAATATAATAAAATCCAGTTATAGATTTTGTGAATGGCCCCTCGGCCCCTAGAACTACCACTGGTTTCACAATGTAATAAAATACATATACGTACGATTTGCCTGCCTCCCTTCTGCAACAAATAAAATTATTTAATATATTTATATATTTGTGTGTACATAAAATTGCAACCCTGTAACCTCGCCCTCATAAATCTTCTGGGTGTGCTATTGAAATAAACAGTTAATTGGTCTGTCTATACTTCATTTCATGCGTTTAACCCGCACAAACACTATTGGCGCTGTAATTCCGTATTCTGATGTTTATCCAATGCTATAATCTTATTTTGTCTTCGTCAGTGACGTCATTTTAGGTTCTCTATCCCATTTTCCAATTGCGAAAATTCACATCATCCTCTTCTCATAGTGTTGTTTTCATTTTCGTTTTCGTTTTTTTTTTTTTTAACTTTTTTTCTTATTTTCCTATATTCTTACTTTTCGATTAGGTAAAAGTAATATTCATATTATTCCCGCATCTGCTTTTAATTAGATTTAATTTTGCGCTTGAAATATTATTTAGAGAGCTTTGTAATTAGCTTTAATTGAACTTGTGTTTCCGTGGTTTTCTTGCTTGTTGATGATTTGGCAGACATCATTTTGATCACAAATAAATTTACGTGGCGCAATGGTTTGTCACCTAGTTTTCTCTCCTCCTAAAAATGCTCAATAATTTCAGTAAATTGGCTTGTGACGTCATACCTTCTGTGATGTCATGTCTAGGCATCTCCTTAGCTTTTATAACGCCATTTGCACGCGTTCTGTGTTTCTGTACGCTACGCTGTGTTGAACTGTGCTGGACTTTGTTTTTTATTTTTTTAATTACCTTTTCTTTAATTTCACAAAAAGGGAGTGGGGAGAAAAAGACGTTGTCTTTGCGGAATTGCGTTTGAAAGGTAAGGAAAGTGTGATTTTCGCTGAATCGCGACAATTATGAAAAACAGACATGCCTTTTTCCCAAGCAGTCAACGTTTTTATGATTCAGACATAATTCGAATGTGATCGGAACGGACAGCAAAGGCGAAACTCGAAGCGGGGTGGGGTTCTCCGCACTACCCCTTCACTGACACATCTCCTTCACTGATTCAGGAAAATTATAAGGTCCCAAAACTACCGTAAACAACATGGTGGCACGTTAGTTGCCAGCCGATTTGTAAGCACTTTAAAAAAAAAAAATCAGTAGGTGACGGATATTGCACTTTTACCACTTATGCCATAAAATACAGACCTCGCCAGAGTTATTTTGTACATTCAGTGTGTGTGTGCAAGTTCAAAAGGATAAAAGTATACTAATAACAGTCAACATGCCTCGTCAAAAGTCAAATATATTTAAAGAACTCACTGGGAATTGCAAGATAATAGTAAAAAAATATTTTCGATGCCGAGTGAGGTAGGTCTGTTTTTTTTGTTTTTTTTTTTACGAAGAACGGATGACAGTAGCACATGTCCTAAATTATGCTTAGCAAAGAAGTTAAAATCTTTGTTTTAAGTCATCTATGACTCTTTACTCACGTGCGCAGAAAGTTTGAGCAAAAATTGTCTCGTGTGTTGCTGTAAGTAAGGGAAATGGTATTGCTGACTCAGTAGATACACAGCAATGCAGTTCGCAACATCGAGAGATTTAACGAAGAATCTTTCACAAATTCTGACAGCGGAAGATATCATAAATTTGTCCGCAAGAAGCAGAATCTTAGGGTTGTCGATTTCGGACTCAGTGAGGGGCAGCCTTCCAGTGTATGCGAATTCTAGTAGAGCAATCACGGTTTCTGCTGGTGCAGATGGTAAAGTTATCCTTGTTGGTGGTGAATGTCCTTTGGCTGTGGCGAAGGGTCCGCTAAACATGGCACTAAAAACGAAGAGGTCATATAAGGAGTTAAGCATCAGCAAAGATATTAACATTAACAATCAAAGCTATTGATATTAGCAACCAAAGATATTAACATCAGTCATTAAAGATATTAGCATTTCAACAAGTAGCGGAAAACATTTCAAATGGACAATTGATACGTATATTGTAAATTATTTTTTTTTTCACATGCAATTTATAATTATGAGCATATAGGTTGTTCTCGCTTTAGGAATTACCGGCGTTATGCTGTTTTTAATATATATATCATCATCATCATCATCATATTCAACCATTATCTATCCACTGCTGGATGAAGGTCTCTCCAAATGCTTTCCACACAAGTCTATCCTGGGCCATTCGTTTCCACGTCACCCCAACCTCTTTTCTTATTTCATCCACCCATCTAGTTTGAGGACGTTTTCTAGGTCTTCGGTGGTCTCTTGGAATCCAGTTCAGAATTTCTGTTGTCCATCGTTGATCAGTTCTTCTTGCAATATGCCCAGCCCATCGCCATTTCAGCCCTTTTACTTTAACAATGATGTCCTCTACTCTAGTTTGCTCTCTCACCCAAGTGTTCCTTTTTCGATCTCTCCTAGTTATTCCAAGCATGCACCTCTCCATGCTCCTTTGCGTTGTCTGTAACTTTCGTATTGCTCCAACTGTTAGACTCCATGTCTCTGATCCATAAGAGAGGACTGGCAATACACACTGGTTGAAGACTTTTCTTTTTAGACATAAAGGCAATTTCCCCTTCAGGATAAAACTGTTTCTTCCAAATGCACTCCAGCCAAGTTTAATACGTCTGTTGAGTTCTTTCATAATGTTGCCATCCATTGAAATCAGCTGGCCAAGGTAAATATATGAATCAGCAATTTCTAGCTCAGTGTTGTCAACTTGTATTTTTGTTTCCTCTACAAAATTATTGAACATGATCTTAGTTTTTTGTAGGTTCATCTTGAGTCCAACTTCTTCACTTCTAGTTGAGAGCTCTTGTACCATGTCTTGGAGTTCTAATGGGTCCGTTGAAAAAATAACAATGTCATCAGCAAACCGCAGATGATTTAAATATTCACCATTTATTTTTATTCCCTTGTTATTCCAATTTATCAGCTGAAAAATCATCTGTAAAGCAGAAGTAAAAAGTTTTGGAGAAATGGTATCTCCCTGCCTCACCCCTTTGCCAAGTTTGATAGTTTTGGTATCTTTATGTAACCGAAATTTTGCACTTGCATTTTTATACACACGTTTCACCATGTCAATGTACACATCCTCAATGTCTGTTGATCTTAAAGAGTTGATGACTGCTGATGTTTTTATAGAGTCAAAGGCCTTCTCATAGTCAATAAATGCAACACACAATGGAAGTTCATATTCATGTGTTCTTTCAATTAATTCTCTTAATACTTGAATATGGTCCACTGTACTGAATCCACTTCGAAATCCAGCTTGTTCTCTTGGTTGAGCTGCATCTAATTTTTTCTGCAGGCGATGTGTTAGAACTTTTGTGAAGATTTTATAAATAGCAGGTAACAAGCTAATTGGTCGGTAATTTTTCAAATCCTCTTTATCACCTTTTTTATGCAAAAGAATTACTGTTGCAGAATCCCATTGGTTTGGTATGTTACCACTGTTAAGGCATTTGGTAAAGAATTTTGCGAGTATGTCTTCTACATGTTCTCCAGCTTCTTTTAAGATATCTAATGTAATGCCATCATCGCCAGGGGATCTTCCTTTCTTCATACTTTTTATTGCAAATGCTACTTCTTCTTTTAAGATTTTAGGAGCTATTCCTTCGACTATTTCAGAGTCTTCGTTTAATCCACTGTTACTTTCGTATAGTTTTTTGTAGAATTCTTCAACTCTTCTAAGTATTTCTTCCCTATTTCTTGTTACGGTGCCATCCTCTCCTTTTAATGCAATGATGTGTTTCTTCCCAACAGATAAACTTCCTTTAACAACCCTAAGGCTCTTGTTATTTTCAATGGCTTTCCTTACTAGTTCACAGTTGAATTTTCTTATATCTTCTTTCATGCATTTGTTCCACTATTTGTGTGTTTCCGCGTCCATTTTCTTTGCGGTTTCTTCTTAAAAAATGAATTCATGATGCTAAGATTTTCACCTTCTGCAAATTCGATGAGTTGATCGCCACGTTCATTCCTTTTCCCATATCCATATTTACCATTTGTCTCTCCTTGTTCCTTTTGTCCAATTCTTGCATTGAAATCTCCCATGATGAGCTTGGTATGTTCTTTCCCTTTCGTGTGTAACAGTGGGCCTCGTCAATACCACTGTAAGTTATAGTTTGGTGATTTATAAGTCATAAAGAATGTCACTTCTCGTTTAATTCACATTAAATTATTATGTCTTAGTTCAACCAAGCTTTGGTTAGTTTTAATATTCTAGATAAATTTCAATCTGTATATAACTACTACTACAGAATTTCATTAGAAAGAATTTTGCATATTTGGGAATATATATATATAGCAGACTTATCAAGTGTTTCTCTCATTAATTGTATTTCTGTTGTCCATCGTTGATCAGTTCTTCTTGCAATATGCCCAGCCCATCGCCATTTCAGCCCTTTTACTTTAACAATGATGTCCTCCACTCTAGTTTGCTCTCTCACCCAAGTGTTCCTTTTTCGATCTCTCCTAGTTATTCCAAGCATGCACCTCTCCATGCTCCTTTGTGTTGTCTGTAACTTTCGTATTGCTCCAACAGTTAGACTCCATGTCTCTGATCCATAAGAGAGGACTGGCAATACACACTGGTTGAAGACCTTTCTTTTTAGACACAAAGGCAATTTCCCCTTCAGGATAAAACTGTTTCTTCCAAATGCACTCCAGCCAAGTTTAATACGTCTGTTGAGTTCTTTCATAATATTGCCATCCATTGAAATCAGCTGGCCAAGGTAAATATATGAATCAGCAATTTCTAGCTCAATGTTGTCAACTTGTATTTTTGTTTCCTCTACAAAATTATTGAACATGATCTT
>QLNU02011507.1:0-24577 GCA_006491805.2 Dysdera silvatica
ATTACACACACTGTTGCCAAATGTAAAAAGTAAAATTATAATTATACACTATTAGAAAAATATGGAATAAAAGGAAACAATTTGGTATGCTGCCAATTTTAGAAGTTGAACTTTTAAGTTTGTTTTCTTGCGTTTCTAAGTGACAACAGTTAAGAAAGCCTGAAAAGTAAATATTTATATTGTGGAGCCCACAGATTTACTTCGACGTATCTACAAATTTTATCCCGTAATTAAGAGAATTTTCCTGCTTAGTACACTGTAACCAACTGTAAAAAATATTGTTCCATCAATATATTTCCTTAGAGTTTGGGCTTTTTGGTTATTCGGGTTTGTTTTGTTTTTTCTGTATGTTTAAAAACGTTTGGTTTTAGTTTGGAATCGGCGTCTGAGCGTCAGGGCGTGCCCCATTCATGGCTTAACTCTCTGAGTCTTATTCTCATAATTCGTTAATCCGAAAGTATATTCGAAGTTTATGTTCTTCAAGAAATCAAATTTATCATTTGTTGTGAATGCATCGTGTTTGTAAAATCAAGCGTCTCCTCTAAGGATGTCTACTCATGGTGTAAAATCGAAATCTGTATGCCTTGTTTTGTTAATTCAGTAACCTCAATGGTTATTTATATTCGAAGACTGTGTACTTCAGTGAATCAAAATCAGCATTTTGTATGAATGCATCAATGTTGTGAATCTTATTCGAGAAAATTAAATCTCACTTTTCATTAAAAGTGCTACGTTAAATGTATTGTGTTTTTTTTACACCATTGGATTATCTATTCTAGTTAATATTCGTTCTTCACCTAACGCATGGATTCAAAAACTACCGAACTCAGGGTATGTACAATTAAATAAAATTTATACAGTCCATTTTTAGCAAAACGAACTACCTAAAATCTCATTAAGCGCTGCACCTTTTATTAAATAATCGTATTTTCCCTTTACTTTATAATCGCAATTTTTTTTAAATTAATATCTATGTAATAATCTGAATCCAAAAAGAAATCCCACTAATAAATTTGTAATAAATAAATGCGAGAAAAACATTTTGTTACAGACAGTTAACATAGAATTAGTTAATCCTCATTTCTTAACTAAATCAATTTTAAAAATATAAACTATTTGTAAAATAAAACCAGTATTTTTCCATATAATTATGATTTATCCTAAATTTTTTAATTAAAGTTCTGCTGATTCAAATAAATAAATCTTTTTACTAATGTCTAAAACATTTATTTCATTCATAAACTAACCTTTAGTTTTTAAATACACTGCTCCCTAAAAATAGAACATTTATGAAATATGGTATAGAAAACCATACAGATAGATGATGAGGGGGGGGACCTATAGGTCCCCTTATCTCTCTATTCTCTGTGGTGCCTATGATATGGGGTATTTGTTTTAGTAACCATAAAATTAAAAAAAAACAGAGAAATTCAGGCTATCACCTATGGAAATTTTATAAAATCTTTCACTGTCATGTCAATAGGCCTATTTTTCAAATTTCTTATCTATATAAAGACCATTAAAAATTAATAATAAAACTGTTCATTTTGCATGGCCACCTAAATGGTAACAAGTTCTTCAAATATATAATTAACATACATTCATTAACTGATTAGCGTATATTTCTCCAATTACTGAAATTATATTTCTACAACTAATTATGTAACTTCTAGTTTGCAAATACTAACATTTCTCAGTAACGTAATTTCGCTCGATAGCGTCGTTCTAAATGACTTCTCCTTCCTTTTAATGACGGTAATTTTCTTGGCAGATACTTTATAAAATTCCAATCATTCCAATTACCGTCTTTTTTAACAACTTTTCTATTTTACAAGTTTTTTAAAAAGTCCGTTGAACAAGTTTTTAAACAAGGTTGTTTAACAGGTTTTTCAACAAGTCTGTTTAACAAGTTCTTCAACAAGTTTGTTCAACAAGTTTTTCTCCGAACCTCGAATGTCGTTATTTGGGGTATAACTGTAGGTAACTTCCACTTCTGTAACTAACACTTTATTTTAGTTCAATCTACCTTTATGCATGCACATGCCAAGTCGCTAATTGTTTCCTTTAAAAGCACGTACTCTATACTGTTCTTATTTCTTATGAAACTAATTCATTTACTAAAACTCTCATTTAATTCAGACTATTTCCGTTCAACAGAGGTTTTCTGCGGTCTCAAAAAATGCTTTATGGAATTACGCAGCTTCCGATTAACGTCTCCTTCTGTTTAACGATGTTTTTCAGTCCCTTAAAAATCGTTATTGAAAGAGTTTTCTATACAACCTCATGGGGAAAGAGGGATAGAGATAGGAAAAGAAGAGAATGGGTTATCTGACGACTTGGGCTGATCTAAGCACGGAAGGAATCGTTCATGCGAGCGGAGGCAGATTTACGATTTTGCCACCTGCAATTTCTGACATATTTTGCCGCCTAATCTTATCAAACGTAACTAAGGAAGTGTTCAAGTATTACGTAAGCAATATTTTGGCCATTTTATACCCCTCTCCCCACTCCCACCTTGGTAAGCAAAAATTAACATTAGCTAACATAGGAAAATAAGCACAACAGCAACAACCCCACCCCAAAGGTGCTTACGTAATACCTGAACTCTTCCTAGAGGCGTAACAGAGATTTTGGCGCTTTTGTCAGCTTCTTAACCCAGATACCCCTAACATACTTCCTGAAGGAGGGAGAACACTTTATGTGTGTGTGTGTGTGTGTGTGTGTGGAAAGAAGTAAACTACTCGAGTTGCAGCAAGCGTATGACGCTACTACTCGATTTTGGGGTATCCTATATGCTGCACGAAATTAAAAGTTGAACTTTTGTGGTTTGAGGACCCTCCAGCAACGTTTTATTCAGAAATTATAAACAAAAAAAAGACTAAAAAAATTCAGGATTATTTGGGTTAATATCACATCCCTGGCGATTACTCCAAATCCTTGTTTTCGCAAGTATTCGCAAATTTGGCGCATTCTACCTCGACATCTGTTCTTCTTCACGAATAAGTCTCATTCCAGACGGCGCCCATAGCATCCCACCCTTATCAATAACCAGTTATGCCTACAAATATAAGGATTCAAAATTAATAATTGACTTGGCCGCCAAAAAATGCAGCCCCGCCTTTGAAAACTGCTTGGCGGCAAACTTTCTATTGAAAACTGCTTGGCGGCAAACTTTCTATTGAAAACTTGCCGCCGTAGACTTCAGTCTACTTAGCCTATTGCACTGGCGTACGCAGGAGAGTGTTGATGTCATTGCAATGAATTTTTGAATATTTAATGTAGGAATATATGAATTGCAGCTCTATAACACCTATTGAGCTCATAACCCTACTTATGAGCTTTTTGCGTACGCGTATGGCCTATTGGTAAATCAGCGACTGAAAGAGAGAGCAGAGAGGAGGAACTATGGCCCATGTTGGCCTCTAGCCTCCAAGTCGAAGAAGTCACTTGATGATGATTATGAGGAAGGAGAAGAAGAAGAAGAAGAAGAGGAGGAGGATTCTTTGCTTCTCATACTGTTATGTCTATTTCCCTCAAAACATGCGGACTAGAGGAAAACTAAAATTAGTCTTAATATTCTGAAGACTTGCTAAACAGTAATATAAGAAAATAAAGCTAGTCAAATGATTCTGAGCGAAAAAAATTTACGGTTTTCCTTTTAATCCTAAGGCATTTCTTCAGAAATTATACAAAATTTAGTAATTATATACTAACTATAGAATATACTAACTATAGAATAACCGGTCTCAATAAGGAATTTTATATTACAGATACGGATGACTGCTACATCTGAACCTAGACGATCAATTTTCTAATCTTGTCTCGTTTAGCAGAACACGAAAAAATGCGTTCTGAATGACTGAGTCCCTTTCCTAATCAGGAAAATGGTGAAGGGACGGTCTTCGTGGATTCATTTTTTCCATTATTTATTGACCTAAAGTACATTGTGAAATTGCATAAATAATTTGTAACTGATGCCCCTTATAGCAGACAAACGTAACTGTCAAACATATGAAATGGTTCTTTTTGATTAAATGGTCTGTAACTGCTTGAAACGAACGCTCCCTCCCTTTCTCTCTCTCTCATTTAAAACATAATTAAGTGAATTTCATGCGACAAAATTTTAATTTTAACAGGATATTAATTTTACAGAATATTAATTGCAATTCATATAAATAATATTAACATATTATAAAACATGGTGTCCTCTAACTGTCGGGAAAAAATGTAACAATATTCTTTAAAGAATTTCGACACAAAGTGATTTGGAAATTGGAGAAGTCAATACTTTTTGTCCTAATTGCAATTAACTTCTAGCCTATCACACCAAAGTTTATCACCTGTTCTTTTAGCAAAAACTAAAGTAGTTATATATAGTCTACACGCTTTTAAAGAAAATGAAAGAAGCACCATGAAGAAATTATCTATTTTTATTGTTAAGTTACTACCTGCTAGTTAAAGACCTATTAAATGCGTCCATCTGGCTGACTATCTAAGCTGGAGCTTATTTTTGGAATAGAGCTTATATTACTAGCATCCTGAAAACTCATACTGGAGCTTATTTTCCTGTTAGGTCTTATTTTCGTGGAAACACGGTATATATAACAACTTACCACCTACTGTGATATTTAGTAAAAATGTGAGATTTAAATACAGTGCATTATTTAAGTACAATCCACATTTAGTGAAAAAATTCGAATCGTGACATCACATATACTACACGCTTCACGTAACCTGGATTATCAAGCAACTGAGAATTTTTTCTACTGTAAATATACAGGCTAATTTTTTTCAGAAAATCATTAAGCAAACATTATTCCGAGATATATTTTTATTTGTAACGTTTCGTAATGGGAACAAACCTTTCTATTCGTGCTTTAGTGTATGCTTGATAGACATAACATTGGGTGATGATTTATCTCAATTTGACCTCGGGAAAATTGTAGAAACTAGGAAAACGGGCACAGTATCACGAAGCTAATGCTGTTGGTTTTTTACAAGCAATAGTGTGTTGCTAAAGCATACAGAGAATGTGAACATTTCGAACAAACGTCAGCCTCACATAAAAATGGTAAATATCTAAAGATGACGCAAACACGGAACCTCCAGTGACTGAGCAGAATGTTAATCATTCAATGAAGGTAAGAATTGCTCCAACTCACACATTTCAATTCAATGCTGCTACTCAGCTCATTGACCAATGTACCACATTACGTTGTATGGTGCAGTGCATGAGCTTTTTATTGTTATGGCCCACCACGAATGTGCCACTGTTGACACCCCGGTTAATGCACCTCACCTAAGCCAAAGTTCATCGATATTGGACCGTGGATGACTGGCGCTGTGTAGCCTGGTCAGATCAATCATATTTTCAGCCATCTCAAGCAGATGGACGTACTCATGTACGGAAAGAGCAGAATGTGACTGTGGATCCATATCTTATCAATCTTGCTGGTTATGGTGAAAATTGGTAGTGACTCAGTCTTGGTGTTGGATGTACTCCATTAGAGAACGCGAAGTCCACTGGAGTCTTCCTTGGCAAGAGCTACGTATACAGCTCTCCTTAAGAACGTTTATACACCACTTTATGAACACCATGTTCTCCAGTAGTGATGGTTTGTGCCAACAAGATTATGCTATCTCTATCTTGTATAAGTGATACAGAACCGGCTCAATAAAAACTTTACTGGATCTCATGTAATCCATCAGAGTCGCTTCAGGATTTAAAGTCTGTTGAGCATTTTTTTCCCACTGCTCAGACCTCACTACTTTCCATAAGATAATATGCGTCATCCAACAAACAAAGTTCAACTATCGACAGCCATAGTGTTTAATTTGATACACTCTCACAACGACTTAAATATCTCGTTTATTAAAACAAAGGGAAGAGTTGCAAATTATTAGTTATGTGTGCTATACTTTGGCACTTCAGTGTACAAGCATATCCTCTGAATACTCTCAAAGTTCTTTTTAAAATCATGGGCGCACCAACCATTTCTGCTTTCCGTTTCCTATCGAGACACGTCTGTTTCCAGACAAGAAGCTCGTTTTCCGATGGAGTCGACGTTTATTTATTTCCTAGAATCATCAGCAAGCGAACCGAAAATCTATAAAAAAAACTTTCTGGAAATAGAGACAAAATTTTATTATCTCGCAACACAGCTGACGCTTCAACTCCGATAAATGTCAAGAGATATACATAAAGGTCTAATAAAAACGACTGCGTAGATAACGTAAATGCTCTATATCTTGGAAGAACCTAGCGGTAGTATTCGGAAGTTACGGTAACAAAACCTTGCGCTTACAAATGGTATCGTAATATAAATATTTTTGCAATAGTTTGGATATTGCTGAGAGAATAATATGAAAATATAATATTGAATTCAATATAATGTGTCAGTTCAAAATACAAATTTTCGTATTTTTATAAAAAAAAAATAGTTTTAAATCCACTTACATACTTTCAGTACACTACTCAACTTTGAACTTGTACAATATAGAAAGATATGATGTCCTTATAGACATGGAAATTGGATTAGGCGTCGCTACTAGTTATATTTTTCCCACATTGAAGCAAATTATTTTCCTCTTGCGTTTTTGTAGCTTCCTTTCAGAGCATCTGCCTGAAAGATACGTGGATTCTATTCATTGAAATTATCTTACCCAGAAGGAATAAGACAATTGAAGTAATAGTTAGATTCAGAGGTAATAATTAGATACATAGAGGTGGACATTAATTTGTCTAATTGTTGGCAAGATACACGAAAGGGAAGCAATTGTCCAGAAGCAACTATCTGTTTTAGTAGGTATTTATCACTTACAGCAACCACAAGCCAATTACATGCCTCTGCAATATATTCTACTTACAAGGAAATCATTTTAAGTGCCGCTCGCATCTTCAATCGAAACCTATATCAATAAAAAGATCTTAACGAGTAGTAATAGAAACCAAAAGCATTTTTTGTGCGGACACGAATTTTTGAATTTAACACTGAAATCCAATTTTTCTACAAATAAGTGTGTTATTCAGAGATGTCAAACATAAAGGGAATCGGTCAAGCTTCTTTTGGCGTGATTTTCGAAAGCTGGTTTACGTATACACGTTCCATATGAATTAAAAATTTGTGAGAAAAGATGCTTAATCTAGTAAATCTGACGTCAATGTAAACATTTGCGAATGCATGATTATATATAATATGTTATTAATGTGTTTACGTGAGCTCTTATGTATTTTTGAACCAAATGTCCGGCATAAGAAATATTTCGTCCTACTAACGTTTATGTAACATGCCCAAAATCTGGCAAAATGACCAAAAGACTGTGGAAGAGTGGACCGCAAATTGCTTTATTCCCACTCTAAATTCGTCTTCATATATTCTTTTAGACTCTTGGACTGTGTCAACTAATCCGTCTACATATAGTGACTTAGCAAATAATTGCAAATTCCTGAAGGTGCAACAACTACTATATAGCACCAAGTCAAGCCAGGTCTCCATTTGAACTAGATTTTTTAAAAACTTAAACTCAAAGTAAAATCTTCCACTATAGTTAATGATCATAAAACCACGCCATTTTTCAGACGCGCGTGGACGCCCCTCCTACCGAAGACTTCACCAAGAACAGAGCCCTAGAATAGTGACCGCAGCAACTTGTAAAATAACAGTTCCAAAGGAGGGCAACACACTTCATGATTACAGTGTTGTTTATCTCTTGATGAAGACCAGCGCGTGACTGGTCGAAATACTATTTATTTTTAGAGTTTTAATTTGTATTATACGCAATAAGTACGTTATAAATACGCTGAAAATTGCATTTTTATTTTCAATACATTCTATAGTTTATAATCAATTTCAATCGGAAGAATATAAATCTATTCTGCGATATGCTTGGTCAGTTTGCAACTATAATTGACGTTTCTCCTCCCAACCATTTAATAATACTATCATTTCAAGTGTATGGGAAAGAATACACATTGAGAACTGTATAGTTTTTTCATTATTAATGTGTGCACATTGCGATAAAAATGTATGTTTTCAAAATATTTATATAAATTGTCATTTTCACGAGTAGAATATTTATTCATGTTTTACTGAATTTGTGTTTTTACGAGCAAGGCATTCATTCACATTTTAATTAATTTTTGTTTTCACGAGGAGGATACTCATTCATATTTAATAATCCCGATGAAATTTACCAGTTTAGTTTTAATTAAACTATTGGTTATTTTATTTGAGTTTGCGTACGCTTTCAATGTTTATTATGTTTAATTAGCTGTATTTATTTATTTATATATTTATTTGAGGGTTAAAACGCCGAAGGTACTCATTAAATCTTATTATTTTATGCTTGAATGTATTTTGATTTTTTTTAAATGTGAAATAAATTCACAAATGCCAACATTGAAGTCCGATTTACACGATTAATTTTTTTCTGAAATTTTTATTATAAAATTTTTAATATAAATTTTTAATAAATTTTTATATAGTATACACTTAAAGCAGCTAAATAAGAACACGCCAAAAGAAGCGTCGCCGATTTCCTTTGTATTTGACTTCACTGTATAACTCATATGTTCATAGGAAAGCTGCATTTCAGTATCCATTTTAAAAATTCATAAAACTTCAAGAATTCCTTTCTGCACAAAAATTCTTTCAATTTTAAAATTTAAATAATTTAATATTTCGGGGTAACTTGAATTCGTCAAACCGATTTTTAAATCAGTATTTTTTTTCCTCGACTCTCTAGTGGTAGTTTAAAGTTTCTGTAATGTCGTACCTGTGCTACTGATTTCATGTTTTTATTTTTCCTGTTCAATAAAATATATTGCACAGTTAAGAACATATGTGTAATTGTAAAGTTATATTAGTGTATATTTTGGTGTATTTTTGTGCATATTTAGTTACATATTAGTATGCATTTTATGTTTTTAGGATATGCAATGAAAACTTGCTGGGACAATGGTACGTGGTTTATCAACGGTTGGAACGCAGAGTGGACGAACTACAGCGGTTGCGGCCGAGTGGAGGTAAAATAAAGTTATTCCAGAATACTTGTATTTTTTTTTTAATTTTGAATTTACATATAAATATGTTGTTGCATATAAAAATGTCATTTGTGTATGCCAGGGTATTAGGAGACTTCAGTACTTCCATATTGCTGCTTATACAGTGTCCATAGTATTCCTTCTGCCAGCTCTTTTCGTTTTCATCACTTATAAGTAAGTGTACACCATGATCATTAAATTCCACATCATTATGCGGATACACATAATCAATAATAATAATAATAATAATAATGCCATTACCCATAACGTCATTACCTCAAAATTCTTGCTCCATTACTTTTCAACCTTACAGATCATACGGAATAATTATTTCAAATAATTTGTAAGGTTGAACGTAATGGAGCAAGACTTCTGAAGGTAATGTCATTACTTTTTATCATTCTTTTCAGAGATTGCCCTTATAATGGAATTAAGAATTTTATCGCTTTCTTTTCTTTATGATGACAGGCAACTCCAAGTTTATCGCATCACCATGCATAAAAACCTTTTCCTCGCATTATTGGTAAACGCCGTTTCAACGATTCTCTTCAAAAGCATTGTCATTTTGGATGAGTTGGAGAACTCCGGGAATAGAATAACACTGTTGGAAGATAACGGGGTAAGTTTATTGAATTGTCAATTCATCGTTGTATAACGCCGATTGCAATAATTAAATTTAAAGATAGTTATCAAGCTAAATAATTGTATGTAGTTATAATTAACTATTACGATTAGAGATTAGTGTGCGAGATAATTAATGAGATCGGTAGTTATTATAAACGCAAATAAAGCTACGATTATTCAAAGTCCATTGAATATAAGTTGTTTTCACTTATCAATCAATTTCTAAATAAGCATGACATTTCAAAAACCATTCTCACATATTTTAAATTGTTTTCTTTTACTCCACTGTTTTTCATAATTCGTAATTTTGATGTTAAAGTCGTTTTCTTGGTCTCTTTTTTCTTTTTTGTTTGGTTTAAAAAAATCTCTAAAAATTTTGCACATGACAAATTTTTATATTAAATATTAATAATTTTATAGAGCGTAGTTTTTATATTGTGTAGAGCAAGCTTTAGAGTCCATTAGAATGCAAATACGAGCACTTTTGCAGAAAACTTTGAACGAGTGTGTATGAAAAAATAAATAAACCATTTCAGTTAGGCGAACGTAGGATGTTCAAGATTCTATTGCGTTAAAGAAGTTTCGAAATAACATCAGGCTTTCAGATACTATTGTCTATATGACATCATATTGATCAAATATACAATGGTCGTTATTTATATGCTTTCCTGGTCTGTAAAGCACAGGAAACAAAAATAGGAATATATTTAGATGGTTTTGCATAGCCTCATCTTTCCTGTACAAATAACTGTTCAAACAAAAGCCCAAGAAAATTTTTATTTAAGCTCTCTCCTGTTTGCTCACCTGCTTTCTTTGTCCCTCATCCTTTTACACGTACACATTGTCGTCCTAACAATAACTAAAAAAAATCACATCACATAAATAACACTACTATTTGTTTTTCTACTATTTGTGTATCTCATACGCTGAACAAATATTAGTTAAGTCAGGTTACGGTCTAGTAAATACCACAAAGTCATTCGTCTCAGGAGCGGAAAGGCTATCAAAAAAGTAATTTGCTATTTTTAGGTAAGTTTTCCAAAAAAGCAAAAAATCGTTACTGCACTTTGGGTTCTAGATCTTGCGTGATATATCATATTTGTTTTCGTTTTGAAGATCTGCTGTATGTATGTGAGATGATTTCTCTCTCTCTCTCTCTCATTCTCTTTTACGTCTACAGGCAATTCTTACTTCTGTTTTCTGTTCCAAGTTCTGCATGTGCACATAGCTATCTTATGAAAGCCAGGTATTCTCCGAAAAAATCAATAGCTCGTATATATTTTTTTTTTTCTTTGCTTTTAGGCTGACTTCCGTTTATTCCGTGTATCAAAAGAAACTCAGTATTTCCAAAATACTATCTGTTTTCTTGTTACATAACTGTCAGATGTATCCAGCATTTTCCAACTTTTTCTATCGATTCCTGATCAGAAGTTTGATTCCGTATGCAATAAAGATTGTCGTGCAGTTGGAGATGAATTGAGAAAGGTGGCCGCCATCGGTAGCGCTGTCTTCCCAGATGCGGTAGAGGTCTGGATTCCAGGGAAAGCTGTAGGTCCTATTCAGAGGCGGCTCCAGGGGATGGACAGTCCGAGTAACTTCGCGCCTAGAGGGGCCCCGCACCCGCCCTTTTACAACCGACGCACCTGTAATTTAAAATGTTCGTCATTGAATTGTAGACCCTTATTCCTTATGTAACATAAACGTAATTTAGGCGCATTTTAATAACGCTAAAATGGTCTTTCTTAGTATTATTATCCATTTGTTATACTTTTAGCAAATTTAGATTCTTGTTATTAATAACGGACCACAACAAGGCAAAACTATTCTTTTACTCCCTCTCGCCAAATAGTCTTTGCACCTGCAAGGTCTGTCCCCCCGCCCCTTCCGTGTCTCATCAGCCATTGATAGGAACTGCGCATGCATAGCTTCCTGGTCAGACGAAGGCTATAGTCAGTCTTCATGGGTTAGTGTCAGTGGAAATGTGAACTCATTTATTGTAAGTTGCGCGTTTGAATCTCGTTTCCTTTGTGCCATTTTTGCTTGTTGTAACTACTTTAAAGGGTTTATGAATAATATCATGGCCATTTATCCGTTATCCTTAACAGCTTATCAATCAAAGCGGATTTTGTTTGTTTGAGATTAAGTTACAATGACTTGTCATGATCGTGACTTCGGTATAAAATAGGATTCTGGCAGTTCAAAACAGAGAAAGAGTGAAAATGGAAAGAGCTTGAAAAAAAAACCTAAGTGGTTCTTTAACAAAATATTTAAAGTCTGATAAAATTACTGAAGATAAGGAACATCTTTATGCTCATGATTCAATAACTTTGGCAAAAGCTATGGACGTTTAAGAAGACCCAGTAAATACAGTGAATTTCCCCTCGGAAGCAATGAACGGTTGGACCCAGAGTCGACGTCTCCGTCATCTGAACGTCCGTGCCTCTAAGATTCAACAATGGCAGAAGCAGAGGTTACTGTCGGTGTGATAGCAAGACACAGTGGCCAGAGTGACACCCCGCTCGGAAACAAAGAGGTGTATCCAGAGTCGACGTCCTCGTCATCACCTCTACATTTGCGACTAGGGAATAACGATGCGGACTTGGACCACCATGAAGAAATCGACGCTTTACCGACAAATATAACTGTGAGTGACCTTTTTTATGAAACTGCCTGAACAATTAAGTGACTTAGAATCCACTAGTATAGTTCAAAAAGTCCCCGTCAGAGTCTACAACAAATTTTACCCCAAAAATGAAAGTGGATGACATTTTGGAGACACTCATTATGTAAAAACACTGATAAGTAGTGAAGAGCAAGATAGGTGATGGTTAGTTTATTCAGAGTCAAAAGGTGCTGTTTACTGTTTTACGTGTAGCTTATTCTTTCTAAGACCTAATCCCAATAGTGTGTCCCAATAGGCTTCTAATAACTGACATTAAAATAAATACCGATATAGAAGCAGTGGTGGCTCGTCCGGTGACGCGCACTTCGCCTCAAAAAATTGGGCGGTCGAACAGCTTTTTTTTATTTATTTAAATCCCAACTTCTTTTTACTTTTTTGTCAAATTTAAAATTAGATTAAAAAAATAAAATTCGAAATTTTATTTTGAACCCACTATTTTTTTCAATTTAATTCCTTTAATATAATTGGAATTACATTCAGGAACAGAAGGCTACGTTCTTAAATCAGCGCTTTAAACGCGTTAAACGCACCAACGAAATGTTGCCCGCCGAGAAAAAGGGCCGAATGAAGCGACGATAGAAATTCATAGCTTCTTTCCAAAACGAAAATGCTTTGTGAACATGATTACCATGGCGACGGACTGCTTGCGGCGAAATCAAGTATTGTCAGAGAAGAGAAATTTTTATCGCATCATCATGACAGATAATATTGCCAGATCAGAGGTTTTACCTCTGAATCGAGAGGTTTTGCATGGGGAAAAAGGTAAAAATTACCAAAACAGAGGTATGGCTTGATCAGAAATAAAAATTGAGATTTTTGACTACCACAGAGGTTTCTAAAGGTAAAAAATTTTCTGTGGGGGAGGGTGTCATTGGTCAAAGAAAAAAATTTAAATCAAAGAATTGAATCAAACTTCGATTCAAATTACAAACAGTTTAGTGTTATATCTGTTAGAATTATTTAATTACCCGGAAGTATTTCTAGGCCCGTTTCGTGGTAACAGTAGAGGCGTGTAATTTCGTTGTGTTTTTGTTTCTTAAGGGTACACAGGACCTTTAAATCTTTAAAAAATCGATTTTTTATATATTAGCTTAAAAAATAATATAGATTTTTGGCAGTGTTTTAAAACAACCCGTATCAGAATTCTTCAATTACTTCTTTCACTATTGTATAAAATAAAAATAACTATTACATATTACCTTGTTACCAAGTTCCAACTTGAACGCTCTTTTTCTCAAAATCACTTTTTTTAATATTGCGCGCAGATTACCTTCGGATCTATGCGTACTAGAGTTCTGAAATTTTTAATATGCTTTTATATCATAAATACCTATATTTTAAAACCAACTGACAAAGCAAAAATATATTTTCAATAATTTAAAAAAATATGATATTTAAAATATGTCGATTTTTATATAATTACTATATATTATTTTTTATGCACTTTAATGACTCATTTTTTCCATATTTCCTAGTTTTAGGTTCAATCTGGTACCTTTCTTGGAAATTTGTGTGTGTTTATGTGTGAATGAAATGTTTATGTGTGATAACAGGAATCATATCCTTTAGAACGTGAACAGAAGATATATACACATTAATAAACCTGTGAAATGAGTAAATTTCGCCTTTCTTTTCCCCCTTTCCTTGCAATTATATGCTACACTGTACCGCACCATGATCGTTTTAACACACTAGAAGAATAGCGAGGAGCTTGCTAGGAAGGATAAGACGTCTTTTCTATTTTCTTCACGTCGCCAATGAATTACGTTTAACGTCACGTGATGTGGAGCCGCTCGAAGAGCAGCCGTTAAACTGGGGACACTGCTGTGTCCATCTTTTATATGGTCCAAAGTTCAGATATGCGCACTATGCTACAAGTTCTCAAACCGCCTAGGAAATCAACATTTCCGTTACTTGATTCGTTAGGTTAAACCTAATAGGTTCTTTTAAAATATAACGTTTACCTTAAATGACAGGGTATGTATTTTATTAGAAACCCCATTTTCCATGTGGAATAACGATGATAAAAAATATTTTTTAAGTAAAGAAAAGCCCATGCCTGTGTTAAATGTAAGTAAAGTTGCAAAAAAAGGACAAAGTATATAATTGGTATTTTAAGATTTCGTGATATTCGGAGTTTGAATGGCTGTGTGGGAGTTATTATTTAAATAAACTTTTTTGTATGCCATGTTTAAACACTGGTGTTAAATCAAATGTGTGAAATAAGAGTGGTTTCGAATGATTTTGGTAACGTTACCCGTGCTCTTCACAAACATGAAGGTTTTTTTACCATGTGGATTGTACATTATGTTTTTCAAATCTAAAGAAAAATTTAAGTGGTATTGAGGATGCTTTAAAAGAATACTTTAGGCAATATATATTAAACGCTTCAATGAAAACGTGCAGCTTAATAGACGTTTCATGCAATTGCCTATTCGTGCTGTTCTTTACTTGGGGAAGCAAGAATTAGCATTTCATGGTCATCACAAAGATGTAACCTCCACTAATCATGGTAATTTTAAAGAATTGTTAGAAACCTTTATTTCGATAAGCCCTGTGGACATTCATGAGCACTATAGAAAAATCACACCCATGTTTGCCGGCAATTCTAAGCTATTCAGAATGAAATAATTGACTGCATTTCGCAATATATTGATGAACATATCGAAAAAGAAATAAAAGATTGCATTTTTTTTCTATACAAGTAGACGATTCCACAGATATTGTCCAAAAATCTCAATGTAGTATCATAATTAGGTATGTTATTGCTGGTGGAATATTAGTGGATAGATTTTTAGGATTTTATGACGTCAGTTCCAATCGGACTTCCGAAGCATTATTTAACCTTGTATCAAGATGTCTCGAAAATTTAACTATAAATCAAAATTTTTAGGACAAGGTTTTGATGGGACAAGCGTAATGTCAGGGCACTTAAATTGTCTTCAGTCCAAAATTAAAGAAGTAGCGCCACAAGCAGTTTTTATTCACTGTTTGGCACATCCTCTGAATTCAGTGCGAGTGAATTTATTAGCGGCCCTACACAAGGCAGATTTTACCGGCCCTTAAAAATATTTTGACATAACACAAAGAAGAAAAATGATTGACCAGGGTTTAGCATTACAAAATAAAGTCCTTCACTTGTCTGAACGCTGTAGATAAAAATAAAAAGAAGATAATGAAGTTAAATTGAAAATAGAGGACAAAAATTAATTAAATAAAATACGAATCATTGTAATTTATTATTACTCCAATTATTATAATTATAATGAAAAGCTAACTCAATGAAAAAAGCCACTTTTATTATATTATAGAACTTGCAAAATAATTTTTCTAGCTTTTCGCGCAGCGAAGTGTCGGGAACCATGAGTCTCTGCAATGATATGGCCACCACAATAAACATGGTAACGTACATAGGCTATGCATTTGACTAATAACACAACACGTATGTATTCTGACCACCATTTAGAGGTTGCATTATGGGAAGTATGACGTCATGCACAAAAGATCAGCTGAAGAAATATTCTGTCGAGAGACCATGGGCCGCGAAAACAAATTTCTTGGCACTTGCATTATTACACTTTATTGGAAGCCCTAAATTTTAACGGCCTTGGGCCGCGACCCAGCTCGCATGTCCCTGAGCACGGCACTGTGTAGGCCAGTGCAGCTTGCGATCAAGACATTTGTCCGAACGTTTGGACAATGCTACATATTTTGGCGACCCTACCAGTGAGTGTGGCCATTACTCAGAGGTCTTTTTCAACTTTGTGTCGACTTAAAATTTGGATAAGGTATAAGATGGAGGAAAACCGTTTTAGTCTTTCAATAATAAACGTGCATCGTAATATTGTCGTCGACATCAGTCAAGTGATAGAACGGTTTGCACGAAGACGATCTGGCACAACGAGATACAAGTTTGCATTATAGACTAAGTGACTTCCTTGTAAATACATATTTCTTAATTATTGCAATAATTACACAACAGAAGTTAATAATTTAAAGAATCAATTTTTCATTATAGTTAACTTGTAAGTCAAGAAACATTTATATGAAAGTGAAAGTATACAGCCAAAAAATAAGTAACATGCCTTTTCTTAGTTGCTCCCCCGAGAGGGAACTCTGGAACAGCACCTAACTCTTTGTACTATGTAGTAACCACAGCTGGAATCTAGTGCTGGGAGACCCTGCTTCACCTTTTGCTCAAGCGCAAATATCTCTGACCTTTTGCAAAAACTGTACACAGTTTTCCTTGCTCAAGTGAAAGATGGAGTATTCTGAAGTCGAATATAAACATTTCTTTCAAACCGCTTTCAGAAACCAGATGGGAATGCAGAAGGGAATCTATAAAAGCTGTGAGGTACCAGCTAAGTGATGTTTGTGACCATTTGTCATGTCTTCCGGACAGAAAAGTAGATTGTGGTTTAATTAGCAAGTGTCAGTCGTTAGAAAACGTAATCACCACATATGCGTTTGTTACGTTTTTGTAGTATGGTACGACATCCTTGTGAAAATACACACCATCAGAAAGGTACTGCAAACCGTAAATATGCATTTCGGTGTAACAGTTAACCACTTAAAAGCATTTGTCAAGTAAGATGAATATCATTTTAGTGTAAGATAATTCGACGTAGCATTACGCAGATAAGATGTATAAATAAAAGCAACGCTATAAGCGTAAGTAAGGATCTTATTTACGCTTATAACATTGTCTTTACGTATAAACCATCTTAGTCGTTTCAATTCAGCATTGGTAACAGCAAGAGAAATAACAGCACAAACTGGCATCGATAAACCGTTCAAGACCAGCAGAAGACGATGCAAAAATGATCCTGTATGAAAAAAAAGGGACAAACAACAATGTCAAACAATCAACGTTTATTGGCGTAGTGATACCAACGCCTATGGTATGGCGTGATTAGATGGTGAAACGTTCGAAAGAAAATAAATATTTCTGCCTTCGGTGGGACCTGAACCCACGACCTTCCACTTGCCGGGCGGATTCTCTACCTACTGAGCTACGAACGACAATATCTAATCTCTTTACGAACGTATATATATTGTTGTCAGTTATTTCGCAAGTGGAAAGTCGTGGGTTCAGGTCCTACCGAAGGCAAAATATTTATTTTCTTTCTAACGTTTCACAATCTAATCACGCCATACCATCGGTGTTGGTATCACTACGCCAATAAACGTTGATGGATTGACATTGTTGTTTGATTTAATCTGCGTAGTGTTCGATTTATATAAAATAAATACATATGCTGCAACGGGCATTTCGATCAATTTAATACCAGTCTCTTTGCAATTTGGTTTAAATAGTAGTCTATGTACTACACCATTCTGCGAAATAACTGGCAACAATATATATATACGTTCGTAAAGAGATTATATATTGTAGTTCATAGCTCAGTGGGTAGAGCCTTCGCCTGTCAAGTGGAAGGTCGTGGGTTCAGGTCCCACCGAAGGCAGAAATATTTATTTTCTTTCGAACGTTTCACCATCTAATCACGCCATACCATCGGCGTTGGTATCACTACGCCAATAAACGTTGATTGATTGACATTGTTGTTTGATTTAATCTGCATAGTGTTCGATTTATATAAAATAAAATACCTACCTGTATGCTGCAACGTGCATTTCGATCAATTTAATACCAGTCTCTTTGCAATTTGGTTTAAATAGTAGTCCATGTACTACACCATTCTGCGAAATAACTGGCAACAATATATATACGTTCGTAAAGAGATTATATATTGTCCTTCGTAGCTCAGTGGGTAGAGCCTCCGCCCGGCAAGTGGAAGGTCGTGGGTTCAGGTCCCACCGAAGGCAGAAATATTTATTTTCTTTCGAACGTTTCACCATCTAATCACGCCATAACATCGGCGCTGGTATCACTACGCCAATAAACGTTGATTGATATTGTTGTTTGATTTAATCTGCGTAGTGTTCGATTTATATAAAATAAAAATACAAAAAGAGGGACATTAATGATAAAAGGAGGAATTAAACAGTTATTAGCATGTAACTTAAAGTGCTGGTAAATACCTTTCGATTTCTATTGAGTTTTCCTAATTTCGTATTAGAAAAACTTTCAACGATTTTATTGCCTTATATAATAACGCGATTTCAGCGGAATTTTGTCGTTAATATTTATAATACAACGAGCAAATCTAGCATAATTTATCAGAAAAGAATATCAAAATTCCTTAAGCTGGATGAGCAAAAGCATCATCGAAATTTAAGTTCTAGGTTGGCTTAAACGTGTTGTTTTAAATATGTTTCAAATTTTTCGGAAGAGGACCGCCAAACCCTCCTGTTCTTTGAGGGCTATCCCATACTCCCCAAGCCTCCTGTAAGGCTTCTTTCCAAAATATTAGGGCCCCACAAAGTCTTAAGCCGCTACTGGTCCTATTACATCGTGATAGTGGCTTTCCTTGCTCAAAAAACTCTTAGAAGAGCTATAGTACTTAAAGGAAATGGATTAAATCGGTCACTGAGCCGTTTTGTAAATCTGTTAAAATGACGCGAAGAATGATTCAATGAGTCACATAGTGAAAGACTTGCTCACCTGCAACAGTAACCAAAACATACTGTTAATCAAACATCAAATGAAAAATCGACCGGTTAATCAAACGACGCGAATTCGTTGAATACGTTTTCATCGTTTTCGTATTCAATAACATTGAAATTTTTTATTATGCAATTATGTATAAAAGTCGTCACTCCAGCATGTTTAGTCTGACAACTATAGTCTACAGAAATTACCAAAGAGAAGATTTGATCTTATAAAGGGCATTGTGTTCGTATTAACCGGGGCCGATTTTCCAAGAGCCATTGATTATCAGTTAGCGTTAAACGGTATTTCGTCTTAACCCTCTATTCGTGTAAAAGGAAAAAATAGCATGAGGATGTCTATATAATTTAAAGGAACTTTAGAAAATGGTTCTTATTATAAGTAATTCGTCTTAAGGGCGTCCGTTTTAAAGAGGTTCAACTGTATTAAATATATTAATAAAATACATCAAAACATTAACGAATTTTAAGCCCCCTCGTAGCTTTCTGATCGCCCCCCCTCTGTAACAAGTTTCTAGCTACGGGCCTGATTACAGAGCATCTCATTCAATATTTCCGAGTTCGAAAAATTTATTTTTGAGTTCTCTTTGCTTCCTCCTCCTCCTCCCACCAGGATTTATGTGCCTGTTAGGAAATACGGCGCTGTGTATGTGTGTGTGTGAGTGAGTGAGTGAGAGAGAGAGTAGGAGGGAATTGGGAAGGGTGACCGCCGAAGCCGGTGCTGTAATCCCAAGGAAATTCGGTGCTGTATGCAGTATTAAAATGAATTGACGAATCATGCCCTGATCCGTTTACTGCGTAGGTCTATGTTAGTCGAAAGCTTAGCGCTTCCATAGAATTAAAAATTCAAAGGAATCTTTTCGGAAACTCTGAGAAAATTGGCTTTTATTTTCGTCCAAACCGTAAGTAAATAGAACCAAAAATAGTGTTGTCAAAGAAGCCATTTGGTTCGTTTAAATACTCTAGACAATCCTTAGAGATAGATCCGTCCGTGCCCTGAGAAACATTTAAAATCGCAGTAGCCTATTGAATCATTTTGATGGATTAAAGATAAAATATTGCGTTTTGGGTCATTTTTCTTAACTCCGAAAAGAAGAAAACTTTAAAGAAAATGATTGTCTTCTGGTTCCCTTCTTCACGGAACCATTTCTCCCTTTCACGCAATTTCTTAAACGCGGCTTTGGTACCATCGTCGGAAACGCTGCCCGATTCCCAGAGAGCCACAGTTAATTCTACAAGGTATTTTTTAAAAGTTAATTGCCTTAATGTCTTCTGGCTAATTGAGTTAAAAATACATCAGACATAGGATTTACAGACTAAACTAGAATCTCTGGCGACAGACGACATGTAGCAGCTTTAAATCTTAGGGAAAAACTTCCAAGACGGCATAACTACTATCTACACTACTGACCAGCAGTATCAAAGCTGAAATCCCAACAAAACTCTCCTTTCAAAAACCCAAAAATTGATGAATAAATTCAACATTCATTCCAGATCCGAACAGACGACTATGTACAAGAAACCGTGAATCCAACAAAGATTTAGAGTTAAAAAATAAAACGCGTCCTACGGATGTGGACTTAAAGACAGCGGTCTTTGAAACGGTCTTTGATAGATATCGAAAGTTATTGGGGCTACATGTTTATACTGGCAAGTTAACCAAAGAAACTACAAGAAATACTGGAGCTGAAGTTTATTCCAAATATTTTGCTCTACATAGTACAGTGTATATCGTCTGTGATAACTTTGACGGAGAAGTGGCTGCGGTTGGTTTGGCTATTGATACGGTTTCTGCTAAAACCGAAAATAAGGTAGCCACCTAGGTAGTAACGTATAAGCACAGCTATCATAACTCCCACTTTACCATGTTTCAGTGGCTCTTCCAATGTAGAGTTTTATCGAAAACCTATAGGCTATGCGAATAACAACGGTAAATCAAGTACACTTTAACACTTTTAACTTCTTACACTTTAACATTCCAACTTATTTAGAAATAAGAAAGAAAGCCAACTTGCAGGGTACAGATCCTCTCTCCAACAAACTAACCCACGAGCAGAACTTCTAACTCTAAAAAACAAATCTGATTTGAAACCCCACCAAAAATCAAAATATTCCAACAAAATTAGTGGGAAAAGTTGAAACTTTCTTCTAAAATAATTTAAGTCGGAAGGTATCCCAAGGAAGGTTGGGGTCGATTGCTTCAGACTTATGACCGGACGTGACTACATGAAACAGCGTCTAGATAGAATTAATCTGACTAATTTACCTACCTCTCACTTACGTAAACTTTATTTAATGACAGGATACCTTTGGGATAGGAAAAAGGGGGCTCAAGGGCTCAAGCCCCCCCACTGGATATCAAAACATTTTATTTTCTTTAAGGCTGTATCACATAATCTTCTTTAGAGCTATTTGAGCCCTCCATAACCATTTGAGCCTCCTTGAATTTTGAATTACTACGCCATTGCAGGAGACCACCTCCTGTCATGCTTTATACTAGCGACAAAGCTAACCTGGTACATTGTTAAGGCTATGGCAACCTATTCACGCCCATGCAACAATATTTGTTCACAAATTGGCGAAAAATGAGGTAACCCTCAACATTATTAGGCTATTTATCGCCTAATTTGGAATGCAGAAAAACGCAGTCGCCAAAATTCCAGGCGCCAAATTTCCCGCCAAGCAAACGAAGTCCTCTGAGTGGTCAGTTACTTGAATGACGTCAGCGCTCGCTATAATGATTCTTTTTCCTAAATTTAATAAATACCAGATTTTAATTACACAAACATGCCTATGTTTTATGTATTTCAACATTATTTTAATGTTTTATGTACGAAATGTAACTTCTATTGACTCTGCTAACGTAAGAAAGGGCGAACTATATTGCACTGGCGAAATCGTACTGCTGTGCTTCTTGTCAGTGTACTAGGTTAGCTTTGCCGCGAGTATAGTTTACAAAATACCATGAATGAGAATTCTATGGGAAAATATCGTTTTTTTTGTGGTTTTTTGTGGTTTTTTTTAATGTCATATCGCTATTGTGCAGCTAGAAAATTAAATCTGAAAGGCTAAAACGCCTGTTGCATAATTCATATTTTTAATTATTTTTGGACGTCAGCAGAAAACTAAATATAATTTACGGCGCTACTTTTGAATATTGTCGGGTATTTTAAAAGTTTGTGGCAACCGTACGTTGAGCAAGTTATCCACAATCCTGTCGTTATCCAATCCAGTATACTCTTATCCAGATTCGAATCTGGACCCGTGAGCGGGATGCCGTAAGTTCAAAAACCAGACTGGAGTTGTCATGAAAAGCAATTGAGTTCCCATTATTCCTTTCATAAAATATAAAATTATGCATAACAAGAACCTAGACGACGATAGCTACAGGTGTCTGAAAAGCGTGTATATATATATGCTTTACCTGAAATCGAAACTAGGCTCTACCACGTCGTTAATACTACTAATAATATATAATAATTATGATTAATATGTATTAATTATATTAATTGTAACAATATAATGATAATTGTGATTTATATGTGCATCTAGTGAAATGAAATTTATTTAAATATTTTTTTGGTCTTTCCGATTTTTGTAACATGGAAATATTGCAATACCATTACAATTTTAAATAAATATTGTAACGAAAAATTAATATTACAGTACCCATTTCATTCATGAAATTATCATTAGTAGATAATTCATTTTTTTAACATTATTATGGCACTAATTTTTCATGAGAAATCAGTATTATTATTTCATTTGTTTTATATAAAATTTAGTATTATTATACCACTTATTTCATATGAAAATTATCATTATTAGGCCATTTATTTTGTATAGAAAATTAGTGTCATTTGAATAATCTATATAATAATATTAGGGAAAATGTAGATACCTTATCTAATTTTATTAATTTCATCACAAACCTTCACTTACTAAAGTTTAAAATTTTAATAAAAATTAGTATTATTTTTACATTACTTGTTTTAACTAAGACATTAGTGTTATAAGGCCATTTAAAATGAAAAACCAATGCTATCAGACGAATTTAAATAATATACTATTACACTATATTATACATAAATTAGTATTATCGGACCATTTTGTATACAAATAATAATTATAGGATTATTTCATACACGAAATTATTGTTACGGTTCTTCGACAAGAAATTAGTATTATTGCACAGTTTCATACATAACATTATTGGATTCTTCCACATTGGCGTACGCAGGGGGTGTTGATGGGGTTGTAACCCCCCCATTGCAATGAAATTTTGTATATTTAACATAGGAATATGTGAGTTATAGCTTTGTGACCCCCCCCCTTACGAACTTTCTACGTACGCCTATGTCCTTGCAGTAAATTGAAATCCTATCTGTATGGTATAAGAATACATATCCATTATTAAACTTCTCATCGTCGTTATAACTGAAGCTCATAATCCTGTCAACAAGCTTCACAAACCTTCATATTTTCAATTATCTTCTGCATAAATAAACCTTTAATTACGGCGAAGAAGCTTTCCCCACTGGGTTTCTCCATCCAGTGTCAGGCTTTCACTCTTACATGTTTACCCTCTCCATCAATCTCTTGTTTTAAGAAAAGCCCTTAGCTCAGTATTTACACTCTTAACTCCACCCCACTCTGCACTAAATATAAAATTTTCTCTACCACAGTTCCTTGACTTCCGGACGCTGGAGACCTGAGAACCATCCCTATCCAAAGAGATGCTCTCACTCTCACTCCTCCTCTCTCTACCCTCCAAGAAAAACACTCTAAGTCATCAAGCGATGACAGCTATTGTGGACGCTTTTATAACTCTGAGATTTTAGAGACTCCGGAGTTGAAAGCAGTCTTTCATCTGCAGAAATCTTTGAAAACTAAACTGCTTTCGCCAAGACATGTGCGAGTTGTCGTCCTCTCTAAATTTTCTGCTGACTTTTAAAATCACCAGACGGCGAAGGGGCTAAAGATAAAAGATGAATTTGAAACGTTACTTCGAAACTAAAGAACGGATAATATAGTTATAAAAAATAATATATTTTTACAAAAGGTATAAAATTCTAGTGGCAATAGCATTTCCTTAATTTTAATTATTTACCAAAATAATAGCAATGTCGTGAGCTCCTCTCTTTTCAGGCTTCCCAGACTGTTGCCACTGAGACAGCCTATTAGCGCAACTTTTGAAATTATAGCTTTATCAATTGGCAACTGTATAAATTTCACTTTCTTGTACATTATTAAACTTTCAATATTTGGCAACAATTGTTTTTTATGTGTTCCGAATTCCCGTAAACAGGTAGTCTGCTTTTTGTCAGGAGCGTGATGATGAGGAGCGATTTGAATGGCTAGTTTTGTGCGGTCGTGTTCATTTAATATTGAAAATAATTTTACCGAGGTTAATTAAAAAAAGTTATTTACATTCTTTAAATTTGCCGTCAGATCACAATAAAGGTTAATATTTGATCTGAAAATATAAATAGTACGTATTCGTTTTATTAATGGCTTCAATCACTGTGTTGCCACTTGGGATACCAAGTAACGGAAACTTAATAAATACGATTTCTAAGTTTGGCAACACGCTAAATTGCTTCCTTTTATTTGGCGTTTTCGAAATTTTGTGCATAATGTCACTTTCCATATATAAA
>QLNU02011507.1:24677-43242 GCA_006491805.2 Dysdera silvatica
TTTCTGTTCGTTGGCTGTTTCGAGGACACGCTCTTCGGTACTACACAGGTTTAGTGGCGTGTAATTTGCATCTGCTTGTATTATGGCTTGGATGAGTGGCGATCGGGGACTCTTCAACTGGAAGTATTGCCTCATGCTCTGGATCTGCTTGTCATGTAAGTCTTTGAGGTCCGCTTGTCCGCGTCCTCCTTCTTCCCGGGGTAGTGTTTGCCGTTCAATTGCCGTTGCAGGGTGTAGTTGTCCGGCTCTTCTCTGGATGGTTCTCATTTTCCGCTGGAGTTGTTCTAGTTCAGTGTTGGACCATTTGATGATCCCGAAGGAGTAGGTGAGCACTGGTACCGCATATGCGTTAATTGCTTGCGTGGTGTTCTTCCCGCTCAGTTTCGTCTTCACAATGCTTCTAAGTCTTTCTTGGAATGCTTGCGTGAGCTGGACCTTGACTTTCTTGTGCTCCTGCTGCCGTTTTTGCATTATCCCTAGGTATTTGTAGGTTTCGCCCTCGTCCAAGGTCTTCAGTAGTCTCCCGTCTTCGAGTTCGATGCCTGGTAAATCTTCTTTGCTATTCTTCTGTATTTTGCACTTATCGAGGCCGAATTCCATTCCTATGTCCTTGGAGAATGTCTCTGTTATACTGATGAGTTGTCGGAGTTGGGTGATTGTTGGCGCGTATAGCTTGATGTCATCTACGTACATGAGGTGGGAGACTTTATGTAGGTTTCTCTTGTCTTTCTTCAGCATGTATCCGTATTTACTTGTGTTCAGCATCCTTGACAAGGGGTTTAACGCCAAGCAGAACCACTGGGGGCTTAGTGCGTCTCCTTGAAAGATTCCGCGCCGGATGGGGATCTCGGCCGATTCTATTTTACTGTCTGGCGTGTTTAGCTGTAACCGGGTTCTCCATTGTTTCATGCTGCTCTGTAGGAATCGGATGATTGAGGGATGCACTTTGTATATGCTGAGTATTTCAAGGAGCCACGAGTGCGGAACAGAGTCGAAAGCCTTCTTGTAGTCTATGTATGCGGTGTTGAGTTTTCGCTTTTGTTTTCTTGCTTGTTCCAGGATAACTGAGTCGATGGTAAGCTGCTCTTTACATCCCAGAGTCCCTTTCTGGCATCCCTTTTGTTCTTCCGCCATTAAGTTGTTGCTTTCGCTGTGCCGGCTTATTTTTTCAGAGATGCACCCCGTGAGTATCTTATACAGGGTGTTAAGGCACGTAATGGGTCGGTATTTCGCTGGGTTACTGGTATCCTGGTCCTTCGGTAGGAGGTAAGTTATTCCCTTGCAGAGGAATTCAGGCATTTTGCTGGGGTCTTCAATTATCGCCGTAAGTTCCTTGGCTAATGGGCCATGGGCGCTGGTAAATTTCTTGTACCAGAAGTTGTGTATGCCGTCAATACCCGGGGCTTTCCAGTTGTGCGTACGTTGGATTACCTGCTGGAGTTCCTCTATCGTGATGCCCGTATACTCCATCTCCTCTATTCCTCTCGTAGCCTCCATTTCTTGCTGAATCCAGGGGGCGCTTTTGTGCTGTACTTCATTGGACCATAGTGTCTTCCAGAAGGTCTCTATTACTGCTGGCTTTGGGGCTTCGTACTTGTCTTGGCTCGCTGATGTCTCTTGGAGCTTCCTGTAGAAGGCCTTCTGGTTTGCTTGGAATTGCATGTTCTGTTGTTTTCTGTTGGTACAGTCTTTGTATCTTCGGAGTCTTCTGGCGTATACACCCAGTTTTTGTTTGAGGGTATCCAGATATTCGCTGATGTGTTTATTGGGCTCTTCGTGTCTTGTATGGATCCTATTTCTCTTAAGGGCCATCTTCACTTTCCTCACTAATTTCTTACTCCTATTTCCCTGCATGTACTGGGTTATTCGCCCTATGCTGCTGCGGAGCTCTTCTATTCTTTTCTCCAGTCTCACTTGCCATGGTGGTTGGGCTTTGTTTCCTCTGTTATTTCGGTCTTCGTTGCGTACTTCATACCCATTGACGCGTGATGCCGCTACAGTTGCACAGTATATGGCAGTATGTATTTCCTGTAGGGAGTTGTGTTTCTGTAGGTGTAGTGGCAGGGTATGTTCATTGAGGATCTTGGTTGCTGCGCAGAGTTTCCAATATTCCGGTTGGCGTGGTATTCTTGGCCTTGCTGCGGCATCCGAGCCTTCATATTCCGCCAGGGCACATTGGAAACCTTCTTCCATTTTCTCCACGTCCCTCCTCTCTTCTTCTTCTATGCTTGTTTGGAGCGGTTCTCTTGCGCCAATAGCTGGTGCTTCAGGGTTTGCCACACTGGTTGACGTGTTTACTAGGTCATTGGCGACTTCATCTCTTAACCTTTGTAGTATGGGCTGTGCTAAGAGATTTCTGGTTATTATGTTCCTGCGTTGGGTTGTTATCCTTTCTATACTGATGTCTAGGTGTGGGTACTGTTGTGCGAATTTGGCGTGAAGTGTGGGTCTGTAATTTGTCATGTCTGTTTCCAGCTTTGTAATAGTATAGTAGGTGCGCATGATGTAGGTGTTCATATCTATTGTCCATGACATGCGCTGGCGTGGTCTTTCATATATATATATATATATATATATGAACCAAAACTCATTAGAAACAAATGTAAGTAAGGAAGGTGGATTTCAAAATTAAAAGAAAATACTGAGGCATTCAAGTTGGAATTAAAAATCAACAATTAAATTTAAGCTTAAAATAAATAAACTTAAAATAAATAACTTTAAACAAGCCTTGTAATTAAAGACTTATTGAAGAAATTGATATCTCAGAAGCAAATGAAAACATTGTTAAGACAATAGTTGAAACTGCTGGGGAAATTGGTGGTGTAACCTGTAAAAAGCACAATAGCAAATTATCTGAGAAGACGAAACAGCTCATGAAAAGGCGAAGAGATATGAAGGTGGACAATCAAAATACCAGTTCCAGGATTGAGTACATAGAACTTTGTAAAACTCTGCGCAAAAGCATGAAAGAAGACATAAGAAAATTCAACTGTGAGCTAGTAAGGAAAGCCATTGAAAATAACAAGAGCCTTAGGGTTGTTAAAGGAAGTTTATCTGTTGGGAAGAAACACATCATTGCATTAAAAGGAGAGGATGGCACCGTAACAAGAAATAGGGAAGAAATACTTAGAAGAGTTGAAGAATTCTACAAAAATCTATACGAAAGTAACAGTGGATTAAACGAAGACATTGAAATAGTCGAAGGAACAGCTCCTAAAATCTTAAAAGAAGAAGTTTCATTTGCAATAAAAAGTATGAAGAAAGGAAGAGCCCCTGGTGATGATGGTATTACATTAGATATCCTAAAAGAAGCTGGAGAATATGTAGAAGACATACTTGCAAAATTCTTTACCAAATGTCTTAACAGCGGTAACATACCAAACCAATGGGATTCTGCAACAGTAATTCTTTTGCATAAAAAAGGTGATAAAGAGGATTTGAAAAATTACCGACCAATTAGCTTGTTACCTGCTATTTATAAAATCTTCACAAAAGTGCTAACACATCGCCTGCAGAAAAAATTAGATGCAGCTCAACCAAGAGAACAAGCTGGATTTCGAAGTGGATTCAGTACAGTGGACCATATTCAAGTATTAAGAGAATTAATTGAAAGAACACATGAATATGAACTTCCATTGTGTGTTGCATTTATTGACTATGAGAAGGCCTTTGACTCTATTAAAACATCAGCAGTCATCAACTCTTTAAGATCAACAGACATTGAGGATGTGTACATTGACATGGTGAAACGTGTGTATAAAAATGCAAGTGCAAAATTTCGGTTACATAAAGATACCAAAACTATCAAAATTGGTAAAGGTGTGAGGCAGGGAGATACCATTTCTCCAAAACTTTTTACTTCAGCTTTACAGATGATTTTTCAGCAGATAAATTGGAATAACAAGGGAATAAAAATAAATGGTGAATATTTAAATCATTTGCGGTTTGCTGATGACATTGTTATTTTTTCAACGAACCCATCAGAACTCCAAGACATGGTACAGGAGCTCTCAACTAGAAGTAAAGAAGTTGGACTCAAGATGAACCTACAAAAAACTAAGATCATGTTCAATAATTTCGTAGAGGAAACAAAAATACAAGTTGACAACATTGAGCTAGAAATTGCTGATTCATATATTTACCTTGGCCAGCTGATTTCAATGGATGGCAACATTATGAAAGAACTCAACAGACGTATTAAACTTGGCTGGAGTGCATTTGGAAGAAACAGTTTTATCCTGAAGGGGAAATTGCCTTTGTGTCTAAAAAGAAAGGTCTTCAACCAGTGTGTATTGCCAGTCCTCTCTTATGGATCAGAGACATGGAGTCTAACAGTTGGAGCAATACGAAAGTTACAGACAACGCAAAGGAGCATGGAGAGGTGCATGCTTGGAATAACTAGGAGAGATCGAAAAAGAAACACTTGGGTGAGAGAGCAAACTAGAGTAGAGGACATCATTGTTAAAGTAAAAGGGCTGAAATGGCGATGGGCTGGGCATATTGCAAGAAGAACTGATCAACGATGGACAACAGAAATTCTGAACTGGATTCCAAGAGACCACCGAAGACCTAGAAAACGTCCTCAAACTAGATGGGTGGATGAAATAAGAAAACAGGTTGGGGTGACGTGGAAACGAATGGCCCAGGATAGACTTGTGTGGAAAGCATTTGGAGAGACCTTCATCCAGCAGTGGATAGATAATGGTTGAATATGATGATGATGATATATATATATAATTTGCAACTTTTTTTTATTAATTTCGTAATCCTACAATACTCATGCTATTTACATCACTCTAAATAATTTTTTTGTAATTTTTGTGTTACGTCTCTCACTAGAAATTATTTGCAAAATAAGTTTGACTAACAATTTCCAGAAAGAACTAAAACTTTGTAATTATTAAAAAACTTTTTTATTTTCAAAAAAATTTTCTCAGGCAAAAACATTTTGTAGATTGAATATTTTATATATTCGCTTATTAACTTCAAGAAAAGAGAGATAAGCATCTCGAAATAAATTTCTGTCTCATTTGAATTGCAAATTATTCGCAACATGTTAAAATGGAAAGCATAAGAAATAGCAACGAAAACTCTTTTATGTCAGTTTATATTTCTCAAAACTTAGTGTTATTGGCAAAGACACCATAAGTTTTCGTATAACTTCGGACGAAATTCGCAAAAGTTTATAGTTTTCTTATTCCACTCGTCTCATAAAATCTTTCTAATAACTTTTAGTTCTTTTTACTTTGCTTCGTGCTCACCCTTACGAGAGTTTTCGAAAACTATAGGAATGAATTCTGTCACAATTACTTGCGTATATTTTTCTATTTAACTCATTCTTGGTATAGACGTGGAAGATAATTAAAAGAATGGAAAATACATATCGGCCTTGATTTAGTGCATGCATATGCATATTTTATCATTATTTTTGTTATTCTCCATTTGCACAATTCTTAAATTTGACGACTGGGTAGATTCTTTAATATTGGACCCTTACCAAGGGCCTGGGATATCAAAGGTATTTTCTTAAGATGTGGTCAGTTAAGAAAAATGGCCTTTTGGAGTTGGTGTACTACCATTTTGTCAATTCGTATTGCATTAAGACAATTTTAGAGATTTGGTGAGATTGCCAAATCTCTAAATTGCCAAATCTCTAGATTGCCCAATATCCCTATTTCTATTGGGATGACAACTGCTCTTTTGTTCCATAACCTTTCGATTTGTAGTTCTTTGTATTTGGAAATTTTGTGAAATTCTTTCTCTTGAATTCTTGAGTCACCAGGAACAGCCACATCTGCTATCCAAACATGCTTTTTTTCCACTATTCTTAAATTAAGTATACTATGAGTAAGGTGTTTGTTAGTTTGGATACTGAAGTCCCACAGGATCTTGAGACATGGTCATTCTCAGTAATCTTCTCAGCTTTGGGGTCCCACCAGTTTTTGTTGACTGCAACATCATATTTTTGGTATCGGTGGCAGTGACTCATTTAAGCTATTTTATTATGACTTTCCAAATAATCTTTATTAGCGATCTTTTCGCATTCACAGATCAAGTGATCCACTGTTTCGTCTGCTTGTTTACAAAGACGGCATTAGCTATAATGAGATGATTTTCAATTTTTGTTTTAATTGCATTCGTTCTTAATGCCTGTTCCTGTGCAACCATTAGCAAACCTTCTTCTATTTCTTTCTCCAGTGTGGCCTTTCGGAGCCACTGCCAAGTTATTATAATGCCAATTATTATTATATGAATTGGGAGGGAGCGTGAACGAAGGAAGTATACAATCTAGTGTCTTTTCTCCTCACTAAGTTGATGAAAACTAAAAAGTTTTTGTCTGCCAGTTATTTTTTATGCCGTAGAACATGCCTAAAGGACTGGACTGCAATGGTCATTGTACACGACAGACTTTGGTACAGGCAAGACGAAGTCCCTACCATTTCTTTCTTATAAAAAATGGTCACTTTATTGAGATGGTCAATTTACCAAGATGGTCATTTTATCAGCTGCCACTGCATTTGAGTATTGGAAAACCCGATGGAAGTCACGGAGCAAACAATTCATCAATCCGACTGGACAGCGTAGGACCAGTATTTGACCAATGTCTTTGAGATAGATATTTTCGTGCAGGATAATGCTTTAAGAGGAGATCTATCAAGCAATAAATTAAGATGAGATGAAGTATTTTAATTTAGTTTTACCTTTTCTTTGCTTGTTGTTTTATATAAACTATTTTGCAATCGAGAAAAGGACGGATGGAAAGGTTCTTTTCTCGCGAAATATTTTACATGCAAGGAAATATACAGATGAAAGAGGCAAACAAATTGAAAAATAAATACAGTGAAAAATTACTGCTTACACCAAAAAGGTTGCAGATCAATGGAGAGAAATTTGACCTTTTTGGGAGTTTAGAAGAACTCTAAAAAGGTTATAGAATACACGATTAAATATATTTGAATGTTCTTCAAAGAAATTGGATAACAAGCAAAAAAGTTTTTTTTAAGGCAGAGAAGTTCATATTTCTCCCATGGAAAACCGAAAAATCATATTTTTGAAGAAAAATTATTTATAACTCATTTTCTTCAAATGTTTTCCTTGAATTTAATTTGAAGCAAATACAGAGAGAGAGACAAATAAATTCTAGAAAAAGTTGTTTCAGTTTAACTTCATGTTCCTACGTATTTTATTTTATATCCACAAAATTATTTCAATCAAACATATAGACATAAAGTTTAATATTTATAACGTTCATGTGTTCTAGTTCCTGTGTTCGTACATCGGAATAAAGCAATTTATTTCAACATGAGAATGAATGCGAAGTTTCCAAACTCACAAATTGAGATTTTTGTCAAGAAATTTAATCTTGGAAATTAAATTTGACATCCACGTTTCGTCGGTTCAGACTAGAAATCTTTGGCGTGTCTATTGCTAAGTTGTTATTATTACTCCTTCCTGTCACGCATAATTGGTCAGTGCAATTATCAGAAAAGTAACTAACAGTTCACTATGAGTAATACAACACACACATGAACGCTTAAAAAATAATTTATAAGAGATTAAAGAGGCAAGTTTTGAGGATAGTAACTGTCAAGGGGTAAGATTGTGAATTTGGAAATTATTAACCCATTAGGTGAGTGTTTCTCAAAGTGTGATCCGCTGCAGCTTATCAAGTGTCCCCCAAGATCATCACCAAATTTCGGGGGAAAAAATGAACAAAAGTTTGCTGGCGTAACTAGAATTTATATTCTGTCGAGATTTAAAGGGTTTCTTAAAATAATTACTTGTTATAAATCTTACCTAACGGCGTTTCGTGAAAGATTTGAATCCTCTGAATACACCCGTGCTGTCTACATTGCTTATTATTATTTTATTAAATTACTGATGTCATTTTCATTATAAATTTGACAAAAGTAAATCGCAATTCACGCTTTCTTTGTCAAATATCGTTACTCTACAAATTAATTTGTTTGCAGTAGGTTTGGCAACCAATCACTATTTTAAGAATATGGCTGGAGATTTTAGATAATTTCTACCAAAAGTTGTTGCTTTTTTTTTTAAAGTGCAAACAAACTATAAAAGTTTAAAATTTACCACAAAGGAATGAACTACAAATTGCATTTCAAGAGCTACATAAATCTTTTTCGCCGAAGCTCTTATATATGTATATAAGCCTGCCAATAAATCACATAAATCAAGAGTTACTTTGGACATGTTTTTCCTTGGGAGAGGTGGGGGTGGGGAGAGATTAGTATGACGGTGGCTAAGTTGGGCTTAATAATACTAGCAATACTTGGAAACCTTAATTTCAGGCAATACATTTTTTTAATGGCGGGGGAGATCCCCTCCCTGTGGTCCACGATAAATAAAGGAATGTGGTCCCTGAGCGACCAAAGTTTGAGAAACACTGCATTAAGTCATTGTGGAAGCGGACAAGACATCAATGTTTTCAATCTTTTTTTTACTAATGGCGGGTAGAAGACAGCTGCAGCCAACCGGAGGATGCTACAGGAAAAGTCTATGCACCTATTCGGTTCCTCACTTCCTGGTTCCGTTCTCACTTTGGAACTGAAGTGAGCGTTAGACTGTTGAGTGAGAGAGCTATGTCCATTTAAATTAAAATAATCTGATGGCGTAGCACTATGCATAATAAATAACAAATAGAAAAAGTAACGTTTTTAGGCGTAGTTGAAAGTTTATTACATAAATTTCAACGTGTTTCGGACGGACTTTGCCCGTCCTTCGTCAGGAATACACGTCCATCTGTCACTGAAACAAACAATGAAGTGTTGCCGATGAGCCGTGTTGCCGGTCAGATCCCGTTTCCGGTTAAAAAGTTGCTGTTAAGGTCGACTGCCGCTCCATATATCGGCGATAAAACGCTACATTGAATCAGGTGGGGTGGTAGGCGAAGGTTGAAGAGCTGAAAGTAGGTTTCTCCAAGCTTGACTGAAGTATGGATTTGACCTGTGATCATTTACAATGTCACCGAAGTGTTTGTGAATAAAAAAGGCTTCCAAAAAATCCAATTCTACAGAAGACTTGGGTTGATGAATGATGGTGGAGCCATAAAAATTAACATTCAAGCTTGAAGAAACTTGCTTTCAACTCTTCGACCTTCGCCTACTACCCCACCCAATGGCGTAGGCAGAAAGTTCATAAGGGGGGGTTATAGGCTTAATGGGAGGGGTTACAGAGCTACAACTCATATATTCCTATGTTAAATATACAATTTATTTTATTATATTATTTTTTTTAAACTGATTGTATATATTTGAAATTGATTGCATAATTTTTGAAAACTGTTACAAAAGACGGCCTCGACTGTTGACTTATTGGATAGCTCGTAATATATAATGAAATAATTTTAAATTTTATCTGACAAATGGTCATTCTCATTCTTTTTGTGAAAGGGCGTTCATTATTTTGTGGAACGTTCATTATTTTGTAACAAGTTTGCGAAACAATAATATTCCATGAAACACCGTTTAAGAACCGTTAGTTTAAGCGTAATTCAATTGATATACAATAATGTTCACTTGTATACAGAGTTAGAAATAGTCGTAAGATGTTTCTAACTGCCGTATACAAATGCATTTAACCGTTTTCTTCCATAAAACTTTGCAACCGTATAACTTCCATTTCTACTAATCGCTTTAATGTGCGTAGTGCTACGCCTAATTATATTGCATTCAATATTCGATTTTAATCAATTTGTCACTTTCTAAGACGTTTTGAATCCCATATAGGTTGGTTGTAAAATGCTGTACATGGCGACGAAGTACTCACGAATGACGACATACATGTGGATGTTTTGCGAAGGATTTTATTTGCATAAACTTATCGCAGCCGCATTTGCGGAGCAAAAATCGTTAATGATGTTTTACATTATTGGTTGGGGTAAGTCTCTCCTAACTTATTTTATTAAATACAGTGTAATCTGTTAAAGCGGCCACCTCGGTATATTCACCGCCTGGGTAAAGTGGGCATCTTTTATAAGAGAGGACGGGTAGAGACTTAAGTCACGTGTATACCAAAGTGTGTCGTGTATAGTGATCACTTGTCTATATGGTGACCGTCACAGTCCAGTCCCAAAGGTGGTCACTTTAGTCAGGTTTTACTGTATATCGAGCGCTATTATTGTTAGTGTAACTCATAGTTTAGGACAAACGAAACGTGATTTAACGAAGTGTATTTGATAAGGATTTGAAGTGCTGTTAAAATAAAAATAATATATGGCACCTTTGCATCATATGATTGTGCATTGCACTCTTAATACAAAATCTGTGGGGCCTGGTCACTATTGGAGATCACGTACCAGGGGCGCCAATCGCCCCGTCGGGGCCCCAAAACTGAAAGACAATAAAAAAAGAAATGCAGAAAATATAATTGCGAGTAAAAGTCATAACATACAAACCATATTATTTGTTATTGTTTTTCTTGTTGCACGTTGACTCATTTCACTAACTACGCAAGTCCTTCCATGAAAACGCCCCCATTTTTTCCTCAATTTGACGCCCGTCTCAGGTACTGAAATCTGCCCAGTGAGTTTATTTTCGTGATAAAATTCCTTAGCTACCAATTTGCCTTGTGATGCCATAGTGGCACCGCTTCCCACTACCACTAGCATAATCCGGGTTTAAACCCAGCAACTAAATGTGTTTGCGTTTTCTTACACAGATCCGTAATACGGGGTTTTGTTTCCTCGGCAAAAGTGGTTCGGATTCTTCAAGAAACTGTAGGTCTTTGCGCCCATAAAAGATAAATATGGGAAGCTAACTTATTATTTATTTAATAAATTTTGTTATTTATTTTTTACTTTTTATTTATTTTTATTTATTTTCTTTATTATTTATTATTGTAAAATAGTATTACCCTTGTCAGAGATAACATAATTGCAAAATAATATTCAACACGTAAAGCCACAGGGGCAATTTTTTTGTAAGTTTTCTTGGGGAGATCTATTATATTTAATAATTTTCGACACCCACGTAAAAGCTCAAGCTAGAGCTTTTTTATTTAGAAGAAAAAGAGCCGTCCCCATCCTAGAGTCGAACCAAGGTCTCTCTGTTGAGCCAAGAGTGTCTTGACAGCTAAACAAACGGGGTCAGGAACAACGCTCTCTTTCTCCGTGTAGTCTATACAGTATTACTCCGTGTGGCTTTGTGTGTTGACCATTATTTGGCAATTGTGTTATCCCTGCGGAGGGTAATAATACCTTAACATCTTTACATACGGAGAAAGAGAGCGTTGTTTCCTGTCCTCATTCGTCTAGCGGTCCAAGACACTCCGGGCTAAACGGAGGGACCCTGGTTCGAATCCAAGATGGGGATGGCGTCTCTCTCTCCTAAACGAAAAGCTCTGGTTTGAGCATCTACATGGGTGTCGAAAATTATTAAGTACAATTATTATTTATTTTTATTTTATGTTGTTTGTTTATTAATATATATTTTATTGTTTTATTTGCTATTTTTATGAAAACTATTCCTGTAATTAAATGTTTAAACTTCCGAAACTAAATTTTAAATTCACGGTTTTAGACTGATAGTTTTTTAAACACCACTTTGAAATAAACTCTAATTTTGGAACATAGTTTGCCTGTGTTGGAAAATTAATGTAATCGCCGAAGAATTTAATTTCCTTATTAATTTTTTAAACTAATTTAAAATTGATGCAACCTTATCTGTATGAGTGAAATTTCCTTTTAGCGCGTCACGTCAAATTCAAAATATAGTTTGTGCGTGATTGCACCCCGCCTTGGGTGATCCATTGACAAGTTTTTTACAAATTTGAAAAAAAATCAAACGCTTGCGGTGTAATTTTCTTGTCCAATCAAATTCATTTCCACCCTTCGTTTCAATTTCTCTATTTTTTGCGTGTAAAAAACACAATTCACTTTGATAGATAATGGGCAGTTTCTTTTATTAATTAGCCCTAATTGCAAACATTTTTGCAAAAAAATTTGCTTGTTCATATTTAACATTAATTAAGATCTGTAGCTGTTAAAATTTTGCTTTTTTTCTGCAAAAAAAGCAGAAATACTAATGAAAATGTTTATTTTGTCAATTATATCATCGTGAAACGAAAAACTTACAACTCAAACCAATGTTTCTTAAAAACGTATTTTAAATATAAAATAATTCAGGGAATTTCGAGAAAGAAGAATTTTATTTTTAATTACACTAATATATTAATTATACAGCTAAATATTCACTTCGAATTTGTAATTGGTTTTTGTTTTTTGTTTTTTTATCTAGTGTTCCCCATTTTTCCCGTTGGAACATTCGCCATTTTAAGGTGGTTGTTCGCCGATGAGCAGTGAGTATTATTATTTATTTTAAAATGATCTGCTTTATCTGTCTTATTTTTGTGTTAGGTAGTGATAAGTGTTCAAGTATGTAAGCGAGTATTTATAAATAAAACAGAAACACAAGTAAGTGTTCAAGCATAAACACAAGTAAACGTTCAAGCATATAAACACAAGTAAGTGTTCAAGCATATAAACACAAGAAAGTGTTCAAGCATATAACACGAGCAAGTGTTCACGCATATAAACACAAGTAAATGTTCAAGCATTTAAATACAAGTAAGTGTTCAAGCACATAAACTCAGATTCCTAGCTAAAGAAGAAGTAGAAATAAATGCATATATTAAGCATATGAATGACTATATTTTCTGCTAAACAAAAAATAGAAATAAGTGTTTGTCAGCGAGTACTCCTGTCAAAATTTAAAAAAAAAACACAAAAATAAGTGTTCACGTTTATACACAAATATTTCCTGCTACAGAAATAGCAATAAATGTTCGGGCATACAGATAAGTATGACCAGCTAAATCGAGACCATAAATAAGTGTGCAAGACTATAGACGAATATTCCTTATTTAACAAGAAATGGGAATAAGTGTTAACAAGCAGATAAACACTTACATCTATCTCATATGTCAACCGGTACCTACATTCGACCAATGCTTCAAATATTTTCATGTGTACCAAGTATATTTTAAAGTTGACGTCTAATTGCTAATCTTTGAATTTTTATTCAGATGCTGGGCCGTTCCCATAGAACCTTACGAGTGGATTACCAACTGCCCTAACCTTTTAAGCTTAATCGTAAGTCCTTTAATAATAAGTGTTCTTGCTTTTTATGCCATATACAGTGGAACCTGGTAAAATGACCACCTAGGTACGTTGACCAGCTGAATAAAGTGACATCTTGGTACATTGACCACCTGAATAAAGTGACCACCTTCGGAAATTGACCACCTGGATAAAGTGACCACCTTCGGAAATTGACCACCTGGATAAAGTGACCATCTTGGTACACTAACCAGCTGAATAAAGTGACCACCTTGGTACATTAACCAGCTGAATAAAGTGACCACCTTGGTACATTGATCAGCTGAATAAAATGACCACCTTGGTACATTGACCAGCTGAATAAAGTGACCACCTTGGTACATTGACCAGCTGAATAAAGTGACTACCTTGGTACATTGACCAGCTGAATAAAGTGATCACCTTGGTACATTGACCAGCTGAATAAAGTGGCCACCTTGGTACATTGACCAGCTGAATAAAGTGACCACCTTGGTACATTGACTAGCTGAATAAAGTGACCACCTTGGTACATTGACCAGCTGAATAAAGTGACCATTTTTTATAAGAAAAAACTGGTAGGGACTTAGTCATGCCTATATCAAAGTCTGTCGTGTATAGTAATCACCTGTCTATTGTGATCATTGCAGTCCAGTCTCAAAGGTGATCAATTTAGGCAGGTTCTACTGTATATCGACATGGTGATTAAATGAAGTCACTTGCATTTTTATTTCAGTTGAACTTGGTGTTCCTGTGCAACATTATACGTGTGCTGGTGACAAAGCTTAGAGCCGCACATGCTAACGAGCCTAGTCAATTCAGGTAAAACACAATTGAATTCTTTTTATTCGTACTTTTGATAGCTTTGCAGTATTATTATTAACTAATTATATTCGCGTATTAGTGATGTTACATTATCATCCAATTATTTACGATATTACATTAACTATAGTTACAGTATTATATGGATAACTAACTTGTTTTACAGGATTATAATTTAAATAAACTAAAACACATTAACACAGTTAAAATAAATACGATGGTTTATAGCTATTTCGGAAGCGCGTTTAGGCTTCCTTCTTCAGAACCCTAGTTACACTAATGTGACACACGTGCTAGAAAAACTATCGATGCCAAATTGCTAGTCCAAAATTAGTTCGGGTAAACCAGTTGTGGGTACGTAGCCGCGTCTTTTGCTATGGGACGAATGAAGTTTCTCCAAATAGAGGACATGGAATTGAACGGAAGCTGATGGTTAACAGTAGAAGAGGAATGCGAAAGAATATGGAAGGCTTCAAAGAAATTGAGGTCGGCTGGTGAAGAAACTTTCTCTATTAGATGGGCCTTGTCGAAAGAAAATTTATGGCCAGCTTCCCAGGCGTGTTTGGCCAAAGCAGATTTTTCCAGTTGTTGTTTACGCACGTAGGCTTCATGCTCTTTAAGACGAAATCGAAGGGCCCGACGTGTTTGACCAATATAAACACGATTACACTGGCATGGGAGAAGTAAATTCCAAAATAGTTGCAATCAGGAATAATATCCTTGAGTTTGGAATAACCGAGTTTATTGATTGGAGTAAAAATGACCTTGAAATTAAATTTAAGTAGAATGGAAGCAATTTTTGAAGAAATTTGTGGTACAAAAAGAATGCTGATAGAATTATAAGGAGAGGAATCAATCAAGAGTGTACTGCACAGCTTAGGTCTAGTGAGTTTCTTCAAAGCGTCGTCAATAATGGTGGGATTGTAACCACGATCTCGAGCGATGTCACGAATATGGTTAAGTTCAATTTTAAGTAATTCTTCAGATGATGAAAACTAAGAGCACGTGAAACCAACCAGTAGAACGTGCTTATCTTCTGGCTTTGTGGATGGGCGGAAGCAGCATGCGGCGGGAGGCTAACAGCAAAATGTTTCCGATATACGCTGGTTTGGAACCCGGACGGCGATCTATGTACCAAAACGTCCAGGAAAGGCAGTGAACCGTTGTTTTCTTCTTCCAAAGTGAATTGTATGTGAGGGTGTGCACATATGCAGTGTGTATATACATGAGAGTATACATGATGCAGTAAACACTCAAGTTTACTGAGATTTGTATCACACAGACTTGCTTTTCTTTCCGGGATCAATTATTTTCGCAAACTGATGGCCTTGCCATGGGAAATCCTCTTTCACCCATTTTATGTGATATTTACATGCATTATGTCGAAGAGGATATTCTCAAGCTCATACCATTTAAACTGTGGATTAGATATGTGGATGACACATTCGCTATTCTTCCAAACGATTGTTCAGATCTCTCTACAATTCTCACCACCTTAAATTCCGTCAACCCTCACATACAATTCACTTTGGAAGAAGAAAACAACGGTTCATTGCCTTTCCTGGACGTTTTGGTACATAGATCGCCGTCCGGGTTCCAAACCAGCGTATATCGGAAACATTTTGCTGTTAGCCTCCCGCCGCATGCTGTTTCCGCCCATCCACAAAGCCAGAAGATAAGCACGTTCTACTGGTTGGTTTCACGTGCTCTTAAGTTTTCATCATCTGAAGAATTACTTAAAATTGAACTTAACCATATTCGTGACATCGCTCGAGATCGTGGTTACAATCCTACCATTATTGATGACGCTTTGAAGAAACTCACTAGACCTAAGCTGTGCAGTACACTCTTGATTGATTCCTCTCCTTGTAATTTTATCAGCATTCCTTTCGTTCCACGAATTTCTTCAAAAATTGCTTCCATCCTCCGTAAATTTAATTTCAAGGTCACTTTTACTCCAATCAATAAACTCGGTTATTCCAAACTCAAGGATATTATTCCTGATTACAATTATTTTGGAATTTACTCCATTCCATGCCAGTGTAATCGTGTTTATATTGGTCAAACACGTCGGGCCCTTCGATTTCGGCTTAAAGAGCATGAAGCCTACGTGCGTAAACAACAACTGGAAAAATCTGCTTTAGCCAAACACGCCTGGGAAGCTGGCCACAAATTTTCTTTCGACAAGGCCCATCTAATAGAGAAAGTTTCTTCACCAGCCGACCTCAATTTCTTTGAAGCCTTCCATATTCTTTCGCATTCCTCTTCTATTGTTAACGATCAGCTTTCGTTCAATTCTATGTCCTCTACTTGGAGAAACTTCATTCGTCCCATAGCAAAAGACACGGATACGGATCCACAACTGGTTTACCCGAACTAATTTTGGACTAGCAATTTGGCATCGACAGTCTTTCTAGCACGTGTGCCACATTAGTGTAACTAGGGTTCTGAAGAAGGAAGCCTAAACGCGCTTCCGAAATAGCTATAAACCATCGTATTTATTTAAACTGTGTTAATGTATTTTATTTTATTTCATAATTTGCACAGTGTGTCGTTTCATCTTTACTAAAAATACATGTGTTAATGCCTGTATGCTGGATTTATGATGAACTGCGTTGCCGTTATGGGCCCACATATTGTGTATAAATATAAAGACATAGTCTAAAAAATAAATATGCTAAAGATACGATAAAAATATAATTTCTGAAAAAGCTTAAAAATCTGGTATTTCACTGCATATACCTAATTTACGGTAGTAAATTAGGTATGCAGTTATTTCTGGTAGTTAAGTGGTTAATGCGATGAAACTGTACAATATAATGTTCTACGCAGCATGGGATTAATATAGATTACATTTTTACCCTATTTACATATTTACCCTTTTTTACATATTTACGTTGCTTTCTACGTATATATGCAAATGGTGCAGTATGTTTATATTCATATTACGATTATATTCATTATTATTATATTCATATATGCAAAGCTCGACAAATCCTGATGACTAGATTTTTCCAGTTGACGACAAGCAAATTTTCTTTCCTTACTAAGTTTTAGATTTTCTTATTGAGACGGACGAGTGTGGTTGTCTCCGATTTTTCAAGCATTACTTATATGTGTATTTTAATTACATACTTTGTGTATTCTGGGAATTTTGTATTTATGTGTCTGCCTGAAATAAATTTTAATTTAATAGCATAAAAGGAAGATTAAAGTCTACGTGGATATTCCTTTCAGGGCCTCAAGATCAAAAAACAGCGTAGTACTGGCGACATCGATCGTCGGGGTGTAAGCTCAATGCGAAGCTCCGGTTCCAATCTGAGTTCTGCCAGCTCCGAGTCAAGCCATTCTGGAATGACACGGGGTACCACGCAGGATTCCCTCCATACCAACGACAGCAATATCAGTTTTGTGAGTCAAGACGAACTCTGTGACGGTGCCGTAGTCGAGACCTACATGGGCGAGTGGAAGAACGATCGAAGATGTGGTTTCGGCGTTGCAGAAAGATCTGATGGACTCAAGTACGAGGGCGAATGGTATAACAACAAGAAGTATGGCTACGGGGTGACGACCATGAAGGATGGCACGCGTGAAGAAGGAAAGTACAAGAACAACGTCCTGGTTTCATCCGGAAAGAAAAAACACCTCTTTGTCCTAAGATCTGCGAAATTTAAGGAGAGGACAGAGGCTGCCGTACAGGCTTCCCAACGAGGGGCACAGATCGCCCTACAGAAGGCCGACATTGCTATTTCTAGGTGAGTGTTAATATCTACTTTTAAGATGTTTCGCGTGATTATCTGCGCAGAGTTATATGTGGTGAAATCTTAGCAGTGTAACTCCTCCAGCAGTACAGTTCATTACAGCAATCTCACGTTATAGCGACTGGCTAAAACTACCATAGGGACACACTTATAAACACTTAATGAGGCAACTACAGGGATATTACACTACAGAGACGTTATATGTTGTTTCTCATAATGAACATTCCCTTTCCGATTTCACACGTATAGGTGAACTGCCGAGATTTTCCCAGTTAATCACTTTATCGCAGTAATTTGAGGTCCACTATAAAGAAAATCTATCATGTTAGTAGGGGGAAAGTAGGGGTTTTGACACCACGAGGTGTATTGTTAACAGATTCAGAGGGTGAGACTTAGGAAATCGAGATTTGTCTTCTCTCTTGCGCATACCTTTTTATGTTAGTTTCCTTGGAATTACAGCCTACTAATTACACTAACAAGGAAACTGGCCCAATTGCATCCCTTCGATTTTAATTAAATTTTGTGTATTCGTAGAGGAAGCCAAATTATTGGATACGTATTTTTTAGGGGGTAAAAATATGTGTAAGGGGTGAATTCGCCCCTCAGGAATCAGCCATATTTTAGTTTTTCGGCTATAACTTCTGAACAAATCATGATAGCGTAATTTCGTAAATGTACAAAATTTCGTTATAAAATTAAATTTTCGTTTTTTGCTTTTTTTTCCGCACGGGAAGTAGCGCTTACAAGGGGAGCAACTCATGTGTTTATCAAACATTATTTGTTTTTCGTCTGTGAAAGGGGTTTTCCCCCCATTTTCTCCTGAAGGTATACCTGAAGTCGCCCCTTCACGCTTCTTCCTCTGCGTGCAGCCATGCATGCAGGAGAAGTG
>QLNU02011508.1:0-14349 GCA_006491805.2 Dysdera silvatica
CTGGTATAAAAACTAACATACAGGCCCTACATAAAGTGAAGAGTGGCTCTGCAGTAAATTTTTTTCTTAAAAACGGCTCCGTGAACAAAAATGTTTTGAGAACTACTGTGTTAGTGCATTTGAAATATAGGTTTTTATAACAAAGGCGTTAAGTTTCGTTTTCAGCAAATTCACCTAATTAGCCTTCAGAAAAGGAGGTTCAAAACATTAGGTTTTATATCAACGATAAGTCCTGAAGAACTCTGCATAAATAAATTTGTACAGACGGATTTCACGTGTTGAAAAATCCAAACGAGGCTGTACAAAGATGCCTTACCAAATATAAAAACTATTATATTTATTGGTAACATTACTTGTCACAGTCAACTCAAAACTTACCTTTGAAATACCATGGGCATAAGGGGATTGAATGTCTTAACTCTTAAAAAACATTCGCCGAAGGTATATTACACAAATTAAAAAAAAAAAAAAAATCAAGAAAATTGGACTTGAAACTAGCATATACGTTAATTTTCGGAGCTTCTTTATATCATTAATCAGAGCATTTAGACGTAAAAGTGAACACTGTATTACGAAGTTGATTTTCGTAAATATCCCCCTCCCTAAATTTCTGGGTGTGCCATTGAATCATAGCAATGTAAACTATATTGTGTAATACAATGTAAAACTGTGGCTTTGATGGTGAAAACGGGCGATTGAAGTCCAAACCAGATTCGATGAAACATACCAGAAAATTCCGTGGAACGTTGTATTTTTGCAATAAAGTAATATCTTTTTAAGTAAAGACAGTGATTTCCATAGGAATATAAAATGGTACAGGAAACAAAAAGTTTAGAAGAAATCCGGGAAAATGAAAGTTTAAATTCCCAGAACAATCACCTTTGTAAAAACATCTCCCAAGTTGCATTTACAGCTGAAATTTCCATCCTTTAACAGTAGGAATGGTCTTGGTTTTTCAACTCCAGGCCGCAGTCAAAGTAAACGTTTCACAAAATAAGGGTTTGGTCTCGACAAATTTACTCTCGACTATCTTCTGTATTTTTAAAGTTTATACATTGAGAAATAAGAATGAATAATTATGGTATAATCATAAATAGTATAGGTACACTCTTATTAATACACCCGTCTCTGTTGCAGACAAGATTTTGTTTAATTTTTGGGACAGCAGCTGCATAACATACATTATAATCGGTTTGTAGGCACTTTTCACGACAAGTCATAGTTGTGGCAACTTAACCAGCCTGAAATCAGCAACATGTTAAATGAACCTTTTACTAAGTCATAATGAGTCGTATAGTTTCTTGAATGCTAAAAGATTTCAATGTTTTGAAATTCTCGCTCATTTATGAATATCTTTACCTTTAAAAATAGATAGCTTGAACACTAGCAATGTTATTTACGTATTTGAAACTATTATTCTCCTCAGAATATTTCCATGCCATTGTTTAGAAAACTGAAGCGTTAAAAAAAAAAAATCCCGAAGAATTGCTCGCACCCTAGTACAAGCGGTTGAGAAACACTAGTCTGATGCAACCCTCTTGGGTAAATCTAGCTTTCACATCCAAGGCAATTCTACAAACAAATATTTTAAATTTAAATCTGTATAATTTGAAGACAGCAATTTACCAATGGTAGTCTCCTGTCGTGCATCAGAATCAGGTTACCCCCCCTCCCACTCTGGGTTTCTACTCACACTGGAGGAAAAAACGCCGTGACCAATAACAAAGCTTCCAACTAAATTTCTGTTGAGGAAGATTTAGTTATTCAACCTAGAAGAAATTCTTTTGTCCAGGTTTTCCCCGAACCTTTAGAGACCACTCCAAGTCGAGTAGGAACCTTGTGTACTACAAACTGATTTCCCATTCACTGGCTTTTCACAAATAACGCTCTTAGCACTTTACCTACCGCTTGCAACTGAAATGAATACATAGAAAAGACTGAACGATTCAAGTGCAGATTATATGGGTAATATCCACTCGATTCTGGCTAGTGTGAGGGAATTTGTGCCTTAAAACAATGTTTTCTACTTGAAAAAACGCTGGCAATTGGAAGACCCAATAGGCTACAGGTTAGGCATTGATTATTAAAAAATAGCTTATTAATAAGCTTCTTGTAGGTAAAGTGAGCTTCGGTTGGGGTAAAATAGCTTCACGTGTGACATTTAGACGTTCAAAATATTGAAGCCCCACCTTTTTCGAGACAATTCCAGGTATATGGAATAAATGTGTCCTTGTATAAATGTGAATTCGGCAATGCAATTCAGACAAGTGAAGCAAAAAAATATTTATTACCGATATAAATCAATAATGTGGCCTTTTACAGCAAATTGATTTGCTGGGTGTAGAGGTGCAAATAAAATCAAAGCTAAATAGTTATTAAGTAGCAGGAATGTTGAGAAAGTTTAGAATTCTTCATCGCCTTCATCTTCTGCACCTTCGGTGGAATCGATGCCAACTTCTTCATAATCTTTCTCCAAAGCAGCCAAATCTTCTCTTGCTTCGGAGAACTCTCCTTCTTCCATACCTTCTCCGACGTACCAGTGGACAAATGCTCGTTTAGCATACATGAGATCAAATTTGTGGTCGAGACGTGCCCAGGCCTCGGCAATAGCAGTGGTGTTTGACAACATACAAACAGCACGCTGTACTTTTGCAAGATCGCCACCAGGAACAACCGTTGGTGGTTGGTAGTTGATACCCACCTAAAAATGTAAAATAGAGATGAGTACATACGGAAGTTAACAAATCACAAAAATAACGATCAATTACTTTCTCTTGATTGGTTAAGCTACTTGGATTTCTATGACAAGAGAACAAAGCAGGACATCTACCCAAGTTCTGTTTCAAGTTTTTCCCAAACCAAATTTCAATGGATTTCCAGTCGCTAATTTCAGTAAACACAGAGCACATTAAAATCAGAACAATAAAAACAAGTTTCAAGACTAAAATCCACCAAAACACACCTCAACCATTTGTAACTCAATTACAGTGGGTCTATAAATATAAAAACCATATTAAAAATGCATTTCTATACACTAAAAACTTGCATTAAATATTTACATTTCCAGTCGGCCCTTTTTGAGTTCATTATGGAAGTTTATGTTTGCAAAGCCAATGCTTCACCCTTTATTCTATTTAAAGACCTTTCTTATTACTATATAAGAGAAAAGAGGTTGCCATGATCAAAAGCCCTTAGAAATTAGATAATTCAACTAAATTTTTCTTTTCAAGTTTTAGATACATATATGGTAAACATTTTCTCCTGAGAAAAACCACGGGTATAAAAATTTTATATAAATTATATTAGTTTTGGTGCAAAAGGGTAATTTTTGGAAGAAGTTTAATCATAGTACAGAATTTTCAGTACGCAATGCGGTACGAAAAGCACAGTTTAGGTTTGTTGATTATATCAACTTGAGGTCAAATAATAAAAGCATTACGTAATGTTAAATATATTTATAATGAACATGCTAGACTTGACTATTGATAATGAACATGAGACAAGTATGGAAAATTTGTTTAATGTGGATGAAAATACTGGATTTGATGCTGCTTGCAAAAATTATGAAGAAAGCAAGGGAAAACCATAGTCGCAAACGAGAAATTGTTGACTGTAGCGGCGCCAACCCCCAAATAGGCCAGAAAATTGGAAGATGCTAATGTCATAAAAAGTTAAAAACTAGTTGATTAAAAGAATCGCACAAAATGTCACGAAGGGTAAAATTTATTTTGGTTCAAATTTAATGTGCATTGCCAGTTAAAATTCAGACAAACATATCAAATCTCTGACTCAAGTCTTTGCATTTCAAACTTTTCCAGTCAGGAAAAACTTCCCAGACCTTTAGACACCCTGTTGAAAGTGCTTTTCTTTGGGGGGGACCTCAGTTAGAGAGAGAAGTGGAACTGGGGACAATGAATACATGAATGCAATACCACCAAAGCGTAATAACCAGTTGCTGTAAACTAAAGGCATTTATTACGAGCACTGAATCATGAATACAAACTTTCACAGAAGTTAAAATAATTCGAAGGCACTTACTTTGAAACCAGTAGGGCACCAATCTACAAACTGTATTGTACGTTTGGTCTTGATGGCAGCAATAGCAGCGTTCACGTCCTTCGGGACGACATCTCCACGATACAGGAGGCAACAGGCCATGTACTTTCCGTGCCTAGGATCGCATTTCACCATTTGGTTGGCAGGTTCGAAGCAAGCATTAGTAATTTCTGAAACCGTCAGCTGTTCATGGTAGGCTTTCTCTGCTGAAATAACTGGAGCATATGTGACTAGGGGGAAGTGGATCCTGGGATAGGGGACGAGATTTGTTTGGAACTCGGTCAGATCGACATTAAGGGCACCGTCAAAGCGGAGCGAGGCCGTGATCGAAGAGACAATTTGACCAATGAGCCGGTTGAGATTGGTATAGGTGGGACGCTCAATGTCTAGATTGCGGCGGCAGATGTCGTAGATGGCTTCATTATCAACCATGAAGGCACAATCTGAATGTTCCAAAGTGGTGTGGGTGGTCAGGATAGAATTGTAAGGTTCAACAACGGCAGTGGAAACCTGCAGATACACAGAAAATAAAGGACAATTACCTTAATTTTAAAAACAAAATCCAGACAAATCAGATTTGTAACGAAGATCAAAAGTTTAAACTTCACAATATTCCTCTTACAAATCTCAAGTGAAAATGCAGCATGACCAGACTCCCCATTTGCTCAGCTGTCACTTGTTTGTATGCTTAAGGTGCATACAGACACGTAACACCTTCTAGTAACATCCCATGTTAAGGGGCGGACATTGTAATGTAACATTACTGCATCCCGTAAGTTCATGCCGATATCCATTCTAAATACACAAACACAGGATGCAATGCAGCCCCAATAATATTCCATAGACACGACGGGGGAAAAAACCGACAATGGTAGGACGTGGAACGTTACAATGGCCTGTTACGGAGTGCAGATAAGTAAAGGTGTTACAATGCATGTGTGGATGTGGCTACACTCTGCACAATTCTTATTGCCTGCAAATTTTACACTTACATAACTGCCAATTGCTCCTGTTGACAGCATTTTCTCCTAAACACAAAAACTAGTTTGAGCTTATATGTGGGTGTCGAAAATTAAGCATAGCTTATTTAATATTGCTGCCCTATTTAATGTGTGTGCACTGGAAAAAAGTTTCGAAGGGCAAGTTTTAGGCATTTGTGTGTTAACCAAGGTAATATGCAAGTATAAACTTTAGTCATAATGACAAAATGTTTTACTGATTTGCCAGTAGACCTCACAAACATATTGTTTGCTACAGTTTCTTTTTCTTTGGTTATATAATTAAAAAAAAAAAAAGTAAATACAATTTGTAAAGGAGCATGTCAGATTTTTTTTTTTTTACAATCTCTGCAGAAAAAGTAAAAACTACCAAACTAAAATTGGAGGCTTTGCAGTATAATATAAATTAACCACATGTTTAGTTATTATCACATAGCAAAATTACATGTATTTCAAAACTGATTTTGCGTTTAAACGGGAAAAGGTTTGGGAAACTGCATAATTCTTTCTTGTCACCAAGCTCCATCGCCAAAACTCATACTATACTTTTAAAACTAATCAAAGATTTTTTCGTTCATGGTGGTTATGCATAGCAGTTGTACTGTAGTGATTGTTCAATCATTTCGTTTACGTTTTTTGAGCTGGGAAAAAGAGGGCTAACCTAGGTGGCCGACACGTACTTTTGAATGGTGTAGCATGCATCAGATAATACCCAAATCAGTGAATGCCTCCTAGTGGGGAATCGAACACTACACTGAATATTAGATCTTCAAGAAGCTGCCAGAATATTAAAAGGGTTAAATCAATATAATACAAATATATTTATTTGTAAATAGTAATCCATGACGGGGACTGGAAGTAAATTGTGGCTTTATGACTCAAGGAATACAATGGTCATGTTGCACCGTGACCCGCTCTTTTCCGAAAAATCCGAACCTGTAGGCCTAGGGAACCAAACCCCAGACTACAGTGAGAACCGAGTGACTACCGGAAAAAGCAAAACAACAATCTGAGAACAAAGTTGCACGATTAGTGCCAGGGGAAAAGAAGTAATATGCCTCATGCCAAAGGCATTTTTTGTTTGGTATGCGTTAACACTAAATCATTTCATTATTGCGAATTTTTTTAAAAAATTCCTGGAATCTGGTCACCCTGTGATAACTTGTATAACTAACATTCCTGAATCAAACTTATCAAAATATAGGTAAGTTTAAAATATCTCGCAAAGTACAAAATGGAACGATTATGATTTTGGAGATGAAGGTATTTTTAGGGCTCATTAGTTTCATGGGACAAGTTCGTAAAGATACAAGAGACGAATATTGGTCAACTGATCCTTGCACAGATACGCCTTTTTTTCCCCCCCTTCAAAAACTATGTCAAGGGATAGGTTTCGACAAATATGGAAGGCTTGGCATTTCAATAACAATCAAGACATCACAGACAAATCTGATTATTCAAAGTCATGCCTGCACTAAATTATTTTGTTGAAAAATTTAATAACATTTACAAACCAAAGCAATAAATATTGTTAGATGAGGGCATAATACTTTAGAGAAGGTTATTTTTTCGAGTTTACAATGCTGGAAAACTAGTAAAGTATGGCATACTCATACGAATATTACCTGAAAGTGACACAGGTTATATTTGCAATTTAAGTTTATGCAGCTCAAGGATTACCGTTCATCGAAATGATGCAAACAGTAGTTTCGCCACATACTGATATCTGGCATCATTTGTATATGGATAATTACTACAATAGCATCGATAACACGGAAGCCCTTTCACGAATACGAATTTGTAGAACCATCAGGAAAAAGAGTTTTACCAGTGTCTCTGAAAAAACTAATTTGGAACGAGGAGAAACAATCTTTCGCAAAAAATAAATAAAAATATCGATATAAGTTTGGCAATCGAAGAAGCGAGTGGTCTCTTCAACCCATTCCGAAGAAATGAAAGGAAGCCATAATGCTGACGGTACGACAAAAAAAAAAATTATAAAGCCAAATGCTGTGATCGACTACAGCATGAAATGAATGGCGACCAGTATTTGTCCTACTATAGAATTTTGCGTAAAACAGTGAAGTGGAGAAAGCGCTTAGCTATGTTGAATTGTGCACTTTTCAATTCATATGCAGTACATAATTTTACGAAGTTGCAAAAAGTAAAAAAAATTTTTTTTTGCATAATATGGCATTGTATTGGGTTACTGATAAACAAATTGAAACCAGCACTCAAGAATCACAGCTGCTGTGTAAACGATAATGAAACGTGACTCCTATGGCAAGACTACCCGCGGATATGAGCAAACATGTACTAGAGAAAATCGTCGGTGCCGGAAAGAAAAACTCTACAGAGACAACATCGTGCGTGCTCAGCCAAAAAAGCACGAAGTGAAACACGTTTCATATGTAACCTGCTGTGTTCCATTTCACGGAGGAAAATACTTTGAACGACATCATACTGTAAAGAAATATTAGTCTCATTGGTATTTGTACTTGTTATGAAAAAATATTTTTGAATAGTAAAATTAAAAATTATCTATTTTCCTTTCATTTTAGTTCACCATTCTATATTTACTTATTAAAAAAAAAAGCAGAGCATATATTTAGGTATAAAATAAAGTTTCGTTGGTAAGTAATCAATTTATTTCCATTTTACTGAATGACCAAACTCGCACAATTCATACACCCCCACAGCGAAATATACCCACATGCAATGCGTTAAGTATTGTTGATGGACATAATTGCATTTATATGATTTTTCAAGCAACGAAAGCAACTAATATATATATTTTTTAAGCATTTTGCTACAACCGTTTTCCCATTGTAGGGACAGCATGTTTTAATTTTAAGCCAGCTTAAACCCTGGAGTATAGTATTTTGAAACACTTCTACTCTGAATTCTATATTTACCTGTGGGGCGGGGTAAATTGCAAATTCCAGTTTTGATTTCTTTCCATAATCGACGGACAGCCTCTCCATTAGTAAGGATGTAAATCCAGAACCAGTACCGCCTCCAAAGCTGTGAAAGATGAGGAAACCTTGCAGCCCAGTGCACTGGTCAGCAAGTTTGCGAATGCGATCCAACACCAAATCCACGATCTCTTTGCCAATGGTGTAGTGGCCACGGGCATAGTTGTTAGCAGCATCTTCTTTACCAGTGATCAGCTGCTCAGGATGGAAAAGTTGGCGGTAGGTGCCAGTGCGAACTTCATCGACGACGGTTGGTTCCAAATCAACGTAAACAGCACGAGGGACGTGTTTGCCAGCTCCGGTTTCACTGAAGAAAGTGTTGAAGGAATCGTCGCCTCCACCGATGGTTTTGTCGCTGGGCATCTGGCCATCAGGTTGGATGCCATGCTCCAGGCAGTACAACTCCCAACAAGCATTACCGATTTGGACACCGGCTTGCCCAACATGGATACTGATACACTCACGCATGATGAAATAAAAATCTAAAAAGATGTAAACTTTTATGTCAACGAGTAGTCATATACGATGGATCAAATCTATAAAAGAGCATAAAATTGTAGAGGAATTTAAAAATATTAAAGATGAAATATGCATGAACATCCAAACTGTTAACTATATATCTCAATAAACAAGCATGTGAAAATATGTTATTTTAAATTTGCTGTAGTTGAAGGTTGTAAACAGTAATGGGGTTCAACCCTCTAATCTGAACATTACCTGTAACACAAAATTCACTGGAAAAAAAAAGTTGGTACAAGTTGTTCCTATTAAAGCTGTTGGCATTACTGCACAAGACGTTACCCTCACTAAATCTGGTCCTGTTTCCCGAGAATTCCAAACTGGTGAGATTTTTCTGAAGCTGACCAGCCACCATTTTTTTTAAATATTTTGTCATCCTTTGAAATCCTAAAGAGTTGTTTATAGCATTTTTGTCCCCACCTCCTTCCTCTCATTTTGACCGAATTTTTTTTTTAAGTGGATTTTTCATTCGCTGACCAGTCACCACCTTGTTTACAGTTTTGTGGAAATTTCATCCTTTTTCTCATTTTAACCACCGAAAGTTTTAAGTGGATTTTTCATTCTTTTCCTCCCACTTAACTATTCTGTGGGGTCAGATGTTTGTGGAAGATAAATATTTTTTGTGGCTAAGGAACAGTTTCTCTGTTTATCTTCCTTATGCCACCGCCTCCACATGTACTCTGCAAAGGGCGCTAGTACAGATACTGTCCCATTTCGTTTTTTAGTGGGACGTGTTTCCAACACACTTGGCAACTTTGTCCTGGCTTGCCGCCATGTTGCTTACCTCTCAATACAGGCTCCGCCCCTTTCCCCCCATCCTACTCCCAGCCTTTACCTCTCTACCTTCATGTTCCTCCTCCTCCTCCCAACCCCCGTTTTCTTAGCCATCTCTTCCTACTCCCCCTACCCATCTAATCCCTTTCCACTCCCAACCTCCTTGTATCACGCTTGCCTTGCATACCTGGCCAAATATGTAACACATAGCACTTCATCCATACTTAACTTGCTCTCTGCAAACTAAGAACCTTTTCGAACAGACCTGCCACAATTGTGTTCATCCAAACCATGCTTCCTACAACGCCACTGACATTCATCTTCCACACTAGGTCTCGCACACAAATTCATTGGCTTCTTGCATTGTGGACACTCGTACTCAGAAGCAATTAAACCCTCTCTCACAGTCCACTCTATCGCTTTTTTTTTTTAACCTTTCTTTCGGAAGTTATAAAAAAGCGCTAGATTCAAATGCTCAGACATTTTTGCTTGAACAAACACAACCAGACGAGAGAGCAACGTGAAGTATGGCGCCCACAATCTTTCATGAAACCTAATTTCTAGCAGTATGAACGAAATTGTATCCTAAATGTGAAAGGATGTACAATACGTAGGAGAGGTGTGCATAGTTCCCACAATCATGAATTTTTCTCAAAAATCACTTTTCAAGTTTTGGAAAAAGTAAAAAGATATTTCTCCGTATTTCCAGAACAAAACCAGTAGTACTTCGGAAACGCCCTCTGCCTCCCCTACACACCGAGTATGGCTAATACAAGGGATACAAAAAGGGAAGCTTTGGCTGGTGTTGTGCAAAGTTGAAAAGTAGCAACATCATTTCAATATTATGCTTATATCTTGTATTTTTTTTACGTACATTGCAACTGATAGTGTGGGGTCCTTGGATTTTATCAGGACAAGAGTGGGAACAACGATGTAAGGGGAAGAGGGATGGAAAGACGTAAACAAGTACTGTAGGGTTAAGAGGAGAAAGTGGAAGACAAATCCGAGAAAACGCTGATGTAAAAAAAAATATAAAAAGACGGCCGTAAGTAAACATGGCGGCGAGCCACTATAGGTCAATTGCCAGCTTTGGAGTTCTAAGAAACACTCCGCTAGACCTAGGGGTTAACGAACCGTGTGGTATAAGAGCCAAAATTTAGAAGAGCATCCCAAATTAACACAGCTCTATTAGAAAATCAAATTCCGTTTATTGGAAAAAAAAAAATCACCATTGGGGAACACTGCACAACAAGCAACCCATTTTATTAATCTCCTTGAAATCGTGCTAGATAGCGTTGCGGCGAGGAGGTCCTGTGCTTTTATGTGGGTGTGATATACGGTATGCGACGCCATTTTTCCAGGATAATTTTTTTTTTTGCGTGGACCGTGAAAAAGGGTTTTACCTGCGAGTATGTGCCCGAAAAGGATGGTAATTCCGTGTGCCGGACGTTGAAAACGCTTTTCAATGGCTTGAAAACGTGGTTTTTTTTTTTTTTTTCCCCTTTAAAGTTTGGAGAGGGGGGGAAGAGGATGGTTCACTATGAGGAGGGGTGGATTCCCACTGAATAGGGAAGTGAGGAAGCAGAGTAACGTTAATCGCGGGAAGGGTTGAGGAGGACGATTGACGACGGAAAGTTTGGGGCCGACTGATGGAGATCGACGAAAAGCATACGAGGGAAGGATTTCCAAAAAAATGTTGTAAACAGCATGTTAGTGACTGCCGATATTACCTGATTGCACGGAATAAGTACTTTTTTTTTTTTCCCTTCTAGAATTGGGAGGAGAAAAAGACGAGAACAATGTAAACATGGCGGCTGTGATCAGTATTGGATACAAGGACTAGAATCGAGAGGGTTGCGTTGAATTAAAGCAAGTCCTCCAAACGGGCGAACCCAGAAAACATTAGGTGGGTAATATTTTTATGGGGTGGGGACCTCTTCCCTCAATACTTGAGAACGTCGATTTTCTTCTTGGAAGGATTACCCTTCATTAATATAATTAAATTAGGAAAACAGTCAACGATAAATTGAAGTTCCGATTTTAAATATAATTTTTTTTGTAACATCTTTTCAATTACTAATTGAATATTAATAGTCAATTACTGTTCAATTTGTAAAAAATGGCGAAGCAGTAGGTTCTAATGATCTACAATAGGATTTTGACGCAACGTGACGCATTATGGCGAGCAACCGGCGTCGGCGCAAAATGGCGCATAAGACGACGGCCACACCCAGTTAATAATGGACTAGTTTTCAGCTATTATTCCATTAAGCCACGTTTTTTCGATTAAAACAATTGTAAAGGAACAGTTAATGAACTTCCCTAGACATTTTTAATTCAGGGAATTGACTTAAAAACGACAAAATGTCGTGATATTTGGTTCAAACTCAGATGTCAACGGTCACTTTCAAATCTTCGTAAGATAGTTATTTCAAATGACGATTGGTAATAATCAACGATGGAAGATATAATTAATGATGGAGAAACTATATTTACCTGAAATGGATGATTTTACGGTAAAATAATTTTTTTTGTCGAGAGGTGTTGGCACGAGGTGCGTAACGTTGCTCGTCCAAAACCGAAAGTGGCGAAAAAGGGATGGAAGTTGAGTAGAGTCGTTGGTAGATTTGGCGTACGAGAACCTTTATAACGGTTTTATTCTTATAATTTTGCAGTTTCAAATAGTCAGTAAATTGTAGATGCTGTGAAATCTAGTCAGCTAATACTGTCTAAAAACAAAAATACTCTCCATAGCTCTCAATATTATATTGTTAACTTTCTCCTTCTAGTATTATTCAAATGGGTACCCTTATGAGTACTTCTAGGAGTGGGGGGGAAGAAGAAAAATTATTACGTCCTTCTCAAGGCTGTCAAACATTTTAGTGAATGTACAAGATACTAAAATGCTACAAAAATAATTGATACTGCTTGACAATTAACCATGAGCTAAAAAGTACCTCTCTTTAAAACGTGACTGTAAGACTTTTAAAAGTACATGTATAGCAGTTTCGGGCAAATGAAATTTTTAAACAGCTAGTGAGCGTGGGGGCTCGAACTCCCTGCCCACTTATATGGGCGCCCATGGATATTGATACTCATCTATACACATTAATGAACAGGGCCGCCGTTTCTGTAGGGATCCAGGTACCGCAGTGCCGAGGCCCGAAGGTTTTAAGGGCCCCTCGAAGCTGATTTTTTTATCGGGTTCGGAGCTTGAAGGGGCCCATGATTCTTAATAAGTTTTTATCAGGGGTCCTAATGAGAAAATCGATATCAGGGCCCGTTATTGTTAGCGACGTCCCTGCTAATGGACTCTGAAATAGATGTTCTAGCGACATGCGTACTTCAGTGAAGTTGTTTCCATTTTTCAGACTCAAATTAATGACCATATCCAACCGTGAGGTGCAATCGATTCACTAAAATCTGATGTAGGTCAGAGTCCACGTTAAAATTTACACTCGATTCCATCTTTTGATAAGTCATTATGCGCTTTAAACATTAGGGCATTTAAACATTAGGGGCGTTTGTGTGGAACGATAGTTGAATAAATATTTAAGATGTTCATGGTTGTCTGGTATTTACACCATATAATAACAGCGTAGCTCAACAGATGGCGCCACATTATCGCAAATAGTAAACGTGATATTCTGGTGACTTTAGCTTCAATTCGTACCTAATGCGTAGAGACCCTCAAAATACTTGAATAAAATATCCTTAATTCCTTGGGTAACAAAGGTAAAAATTCTTGAGTAAATAGGAAAAATTCTTGAGTGAGAAGGAAATATTCTTGGGTTCTGAAGGCTACCCGAGTTAAAATCTCAAGCACGCTTTTTACATATCGACACTTTAAACACAAAACAATACATAAGAAAATTATATGTAACGTATGCAGCTACAATACTAACGATTTATTAATTATAAGTAGTTGCCAAGTGTAATTAAATTTAGTTCTCTAAGCTATACAAAATTTCACTTTTGACTTTAATAATTATATGCTGTCAGCAGTTCCAAGTTTGCAAAACTGAGATTTGTCCTGCGGTCAGTTAAGGCGCAGGAAAATTTGGAGAAGAACCTGTCACAGTTTATATTTGAAACTGAAACCCATAGTGCACCATCAATAAAATATTGGTGGTCCTCATGCATTGACTCAAGAGCGTTTTCCACCAAGATACATGGATTGTTCTTCAGAGTTTCTTTCAGTTCCCTATAGTCATGTTCCCCGTTGTTCCCAGAAATCTCCTTCAATGCCAGTATTTTGGTAAACAGAGTCTTCAGCTTGTCTCCTGTTGCTGTCTGTAAGATCACGTTCTGCCTATAGAAAAGATCCGCCACAGGCTTCAGAAACGTGCGAGCAGGACCCCCCTTCAGCGATTCTAGCTTTGTGTGCAGTGACCCGTCTGTTTTCTTTATTTCCTCCTTTGTAATGCCCCTCAGACTGCCTTCCAGAATATTCAATTTAACTTTCACTCTGTTATTGAAATATCCTCTCACAAGCACTTGTAGACGCTTTTTCATATTATTCATCTTTGGGTAAATCTCTGCGGCATTGGTTTGGAATTGGTTTCCAACCTCTCTAACAGTGGCCGTATAGTAGTTGTGCTATTGACTTCACGAAAAGAGCCTGAACATGCATCATCTGCATCTCATGATCTCCAAGAGTGTGGATGTGCAAGGACGCACCGCTAAAGGACTCCTTACCAACATTGGAGTCCAGAAACTCAAAAAAGATGTCCCAGTTGTCTGTCAGTCATTCAACTGCTTCCAACCAGGAATTTTGAGATGTATGGACAGGATTAGGGGAAAGTCCAGCCTTGGACTTTTCCTCTTGTAGGAAAAGTTGGAAGGGATATCGTTTCTTTCTTTCTAGCATGTAAGAAAGTCTACATTAAGGAAACCGTAAGTTGGTTTAGTTTAGACAAACTATTCTTCAGCACCACACCAACAAGATTAACTTTATATGACCACATTGAATGTGGACAACATAGTCAGGAAGGAGGAGCGACAACTCCCGTTATCTCTTGACAACA
>QLNU02011509.1:0-17061 GCA_006491805.2 Dysdera silvatica
TTTAGTATCATTAATACTTTGGTGCATATTAATTAATCAGGTTATTCAATATCTAGTGCTCTCTTGGCATACACATAAAATATATGTCAGTGTGGTATATGTTGTATTTTACTGGGGTACATTCACATATTTTATTATTCAATTAGCTTTCGTATGACATGCAGTTAGTTTTATATGTAATGTAAAATATATCATTTTTAGTAAGGGCACGTTCCTTTAGAAATCCCACAAACAAGCAAATAAAATATCCTTAATTACTGGCTATTCTAAATCATTAAACAATAGAGTGAAATATCCCCGTTGTTTAAAGTAAAAAAAAAAGTTCTAAAGAAGATATGGAGCAACGTACTCCAACGTACTCCCCGCGGTACTCCATTATTATATCATGACATAAAATATTATTATTATACGAGTAGTATTATATTACGAGAGTAGTATTATTATACATACACATAATGTAATATGCACTGCATAACATATGGTGTAATATGCACTGCATAACATATGGTGCAATATGCACTGCATAACATATGGTGCAATATGCACTGCATAACATATGGTGCAATATGCACTGCATAACATATGGTGCAATATGCACTGCATAACGTATGGTGCAATATGCACTGCATAACGTATGGTGCAATATGCACTGCATAACATATGGTGCAATATGCACTGCATAACATATGGTGTAATATGCACTGCATAACATATTGTCTATTTATGCACTTCATAACATATGGTATGATGTGCACTGCATAATATATGGTGTAATATGCACTTCATAACATGTTGTCTATTATGTACTTCATAACATATGGTATGATGTGCACTGCATATCATATGCATAATATGCACTACATAACATATTGTGTAATATGCACTACATAACATATTGTGTAATATGCACTACATAACATATTGTGTAATATGTATGCACTGCATAACATATTGTATAATATGTATGCACTGCATAAAATATTGTATAATATGTATGCACTGCATAACATATAGTGTAATCTGTATGCACTCCATAACATATGGTGCAATACTTACTGCAAAAGGGTTGCTGGTATCTAACTGGAAGGAGACCCACACGCTGAACGTATGTGACGATGTGTGGAACCGGCCGGGCCAGTAACCTAGTGTCCTACCCCGCCTTCAAGTGGTGCAGGCTGAGCTTTCTATTTATGTGGCAAATTAATATTTGCTGCACGGATAGAAAGGCGGAAGGGGAGGGCTAATTCACCAACCCGTCTAGCCAGCGTGGTGAAATTATGGCTAATTCCTCCATTATGTTGACACACCAGAAACCATGGCCCCTAGTCTCCAGGTGCTGGAGTGCTCCTGATCAAGGCAGCGGTCAGTGTGGCATGAAAGCAGGGGGTGCTAAGAATCACTGGAATGGCCCAGGCTGCCGTTTGTTATTGACCTTGGCAACGTATAATGGACGATCCCTTGCTTCTGAAGCAAAACTTCAGGAATTGGAAGAGGAACTAGACAAGATCAAATGGGACATTGTAGGACTCAGTGAAGTTAGAAGAAAAGGTGAAGAGTTGGTGGAACTTAAAAGTGGACATTTGTTTTATTATAGAGGAACGGAAACTGGAAGAACAAGTGGTGTTGGCTTCTTAATCAACAAAAGAATTAAAGACTGTCTTCTGGAAGTTGAAAGTACATCAGATCGAGCAGCGAGGCTTGTTGTTCAACTAACCCAGCGATACCAACTTCAGATAGTACAGGTATATGCACCAACATCAAGCCATACCGACGAAGAGGTTGAAGAATTTTATGAAGAAATCAAAGAGTTACACACCAAAGGGAAACAACATATCAAGCTCATCATGGGGGATTTCAATGCAAGAATTGGACAACAGGAACAAGGAGAGACATCGGTTGGTAAATACGGATATGGGGAAAGGAATGAACGTGGCGATCAACTCATCGAATTTGCAGAAGCTGAAAACCTTAGCATCATGAATTCATTTTTTAAGAAGAAACCGCAAAGAAAATGGACATGGAAACACCCCAATGGAGGAACCAGCGAAATTGACTATATCCTGGCAAACAAGAAATCAATTATTGAAGATTGCAGCGTACTGAACAGATTTAATACTGGAAGTGATCATCGAATGGTGAGATGTAAAGTGCACTTAAATACTAAATTAGAACGACAGAAGCTCATTAGGAAACAAGTAAGTAAGAGGGTGGATCTAATGAAACTGAAAGTAAATACCGAGGCATTCAAGTTGGAATTAAAAAATCGCTTTTCTGCACTGGAAGGACTTATTGAAGAAGTTGACATCTCAGAAGCAAATGAAAACATTGTTAAGACAATAGTTGAAACTGCTGGGGAAATTGGTGGTGTAATATGTAAAAAGCAGAATAGCAAATTATCTGAGAAGACGAAACAGCTCATGAAAAGGCGAAGAGATATGAAGGTGGACAATCGAAAGGAAATACCAGTTCAGGATCAAGAGTACATAGGAACTGTAAAACTCTATGCAAAGCGTGAAGAGACAAAAATTCAACTTCTGTGAGGAAGACTAGTAAGGAAAGCCATTGAAAATAACAAGAGCCTTAGGGTTGTTAAAGGAAGTTTATCTGTTGGGAAGAAACACATCATTGCATTAAAAGGAGAGGATGGCACCGTAACAAGAAATAGGGAAGAAATACTTAGAAGAGTTGAAGAATTCTACAAAAATCTATACGAAAGTAACAGTGGATTAAACGAAGACATTGAAATAGTCGAAGGAACAGCTCCTAAAATCTTAAAAGAAGAAGTTTCATTTGCAATAAAAAATATGAAGAAAGGAAGAGCCCCTGGTGATGATGGTATTACATTAGATATCCTAAAAGAAGCTGGAGAATATGTAGAAGACATACTTGCAAAATTCTTTACCAAATGTCTTAACAGCGGTAACATACCAAACCAATGGGATTCTGCAACAGTAATTCTTTTGCATAAAAAAGGTGATAAAGAGGATTTAAAAAATTACCGACCAATTAGCTTGTTACCTGCTATTTATAAAATCTTCACAAAAGTGCTAACACATCGCCTGCAGAAAAAATTAGATGCAGCTCAACCAAGAGAACAAGCTGGATTTCGAAGTGGATTCAGTACAGTGGACCATATTCAAGTATTAAGAGAATTAATTGAAAGAACACATGAATATGAACTTCCATTGTGTGTTGCATTTATTGACTATGAGAAGGCCTTTGACTCTATTAAAACATCAGCAGTCATCAACTCTTTAAGATCAACAGACATCGAGGATGTGTACATTGACATGGTGAAACGTGTGTATAAAAATGCAAGTGCAAAATTTCGGTTACATAAAGATACCAAAACTATCAAAATTGGTAAAGGTGTGAGGCAGGGAGATACCATTTCTCCAAAACTTTTTACTTCAGCTTTACAGATGATTTTTCAGCTGATAAATTGGAATAACAAGGGAATAAAAATAAATGGTGAATATTTAAATCATCTGCGGTTTGCTGATGACATTGTTATTTTTTCAACGAACCCATCAGAACTCCAAGACATGGTACAAGAGCTCTCAACTAGAAGTAAAGAAGTTGGACTCAAGATGAACCTACAAAAAACTAAGATCATGTTCAATAATTTTGTAGAGGAAACAAAAATACAAGTTGACAACACTGAGCTAGAAATTGCTGATTCATATATTTACCTTGGCCAGCTGATTTCAATGGATGGCAACATTATGAAAGAACTCAACAGACGTATTAAACTTGGCTGGAGTGCATTTGGAAGAAACAGTTTTATCCTGAAGGGGAAATTGCCTTTGTGTCTAAAAAGAAAGGTCTTCAACCAGTGTGTATTGCCAGTCCTCTCTTATGGATCAGAGACATGGAGTCTAACAGTTGGAGCAATACGAAAGTTACAGACAACGCAAAGGAGCATGGAGAGGTGCATGCTTGGAATAACTAGGAGAGATCGAAAAAGAAACACTTGGGTGAGAGAGCAAACTAGAGTAGAGGACATCATTGTTAAAGTAAAAGGACTGAAATGGCGATGGGCTGGGCATATTGCAAGAAGAACTGATCAACGATGGACAACAGAAATTCTGAACTGGATTCCAAGAGACCACCGAAGACCTAGAAAACGTCCTCAAACTAGATGGGTGGATGAAATAAGAAAACAGGTTGGGGTGACGTGGAAACGAATGGCCCAGGATAGACTTGTGTGGAAAGCATTTGGAGAGACCTTCATCCAGCAGTGGATAGATAATGGTTGAATATGATGATGATGATGATATATATATATATAGCTAGATGGAGCAACTGGGGGCCCATGCTCCTGCTGGCCCCGACTTGGCTACAAGCCTGGTGTTGCCATCACCATTTAGTGGTAATTGGTGGTTCTAGTGCACTGAATATGATCAAACTTGCTTTGATATACAATCACACCTGGATTTATGAAATAGTGGTGCGTTGGGGAAATGTTCAGTACTCAAAATTTTGAAAGGCAGCGGAATTTGTTTTTAGTCGTCTACCGCAAAATTGTATAAACCCTTCCAGAGCCGATTGTTAGCGGCCCTGGGCAAAGGAAGTTTTAGCGACCCTTAAAAATGTTTTGACACAACACAACGATAAAAAGATTTACCAGGGTTTAGCATTACAAAATAAAGTCCTTCACTGATCTAAACGCTGTGCTTAAAGATAAAGAGGAGAGAAGTTAAATTGAAAACAAGAGATAAAAAGTAATTAAAACACAAATATTTGCAATTTATTATCACTATAATTATAACGAATTAATGAAAAGCTAATTCAATGAACAAAGCCCCTTTTTTATGCTATTAGAATTTACAAAGTAATATTTTGACCTTGCTTGGAGCAGAATGACCATTGTTTCCATTGAGCCGTAAAAATACAATCAACCAACTAAACAATCTAGTTTTTTGTGCAGCCGGGTGTCGGAAAGAAAGAGTTTCTGCAGTGGCCAAATGGCCACCACAGTAAACCTAATAACGTATAGGCTACGTATTCTAATACATAATGATACGCATATTTATTTTGACCGCCATTTAGAAGCTACATTATGAGAAGTATGACGTCAAATGCAAAAGGCCAATTGACCAAATGCCCTGTTGAAAGCATATGGGACGAAAATAATGATTTCTTGGTATTTGCACTACAAATTTTTGCGACCCTGGGTGACCGCCCAGCTCGCACCCCCTTAAGCACGGCTCTGGATCCTTCTCCCTCCAGGGAAGCGCCCCAGGAAAGAGATTTCGTCGTCAAATATGATACATTTTTTCATGCAAATATCGTTATTTTATCTTACGATAATTCACATGATGTAATCATGAATGCCTCATTCCCCACCTTATATTTCAGGATTTTCAGTCGCACTTGAGAAGGCGGATCAACAAAATTTCCCTTATTTCTATTGGCAAAAAATTCTCAGTAAGGGCTGTCTCTTTATATATTATCCACTTTACCACAAATGGTAACCTCGCATGAACGCATAGGCGTAAAGCAGTATAGGAATATAGGTCCGAGCCACCTCCCCAATAATTTTGTACATGCTATGTTGATGCATAAACGCCAACATTTCGCCGCCTATCTGTGGATTTGTAAATTATAAAGTGTAATCTTTAGTTTTAAATTTAGTTCAGGTAGTCCAAAATTTGAGTATAATGGACCGTCACCCGAATGTACATTGGTTGAGACTGTCCCTGAATTAAGTAAGTTTTACTAGTATACAACCCCAAGTGAAACACAGAAAACTCCACCTGTAAATTGCGGACCAAACACTGCTCCGCGAATTATATATGAATTTTGAAGTTACCCCCTTTCGGTCCACAATTTGCAAACTCCCCTTTTGGATGGATAGCACGTGGAATGATTTTAAAATAAAACTCAATATAAGTAATCCCCTCTCTGACTAAGAACTTTTTATTTTCTAAATTGATTAATTATTAATTTACATCTTCATAAGTTACTAATTGCTGATTTGTAGCTTCTCAAATTACGAATTATTAATATGTACCTTCTCAAGTTACTAATTATTAATTTGTATCTTTTTAAATTAATAATTATTAGCGGATTTCAATGGATATCGAACCCGATATTGCTTTTGATTCTTATATCTGCAATAAAAGGTAAGGTAAACGCAATAAAGATGGCTATTGTTAATGCTGAAAACCTACCGAGTTACTTGAAAAATAGAGAATCGCGAATTAGATAGTTTCGGAATAAAGTGTTGCGAATTAGCGAGTTGCAAATTAGAGAGTTGCGGATTAGATAATTGCTGATTAGAGAGTTGCGAATTAATGTTAATTGAAACCTGCTAAATTTAAATATCGACCTTAGGCAATTTTCTTTCACATGCTTGTTAATTTATATCTTCTTAAATTAATAATTATCAATTGTTATTCTCTTAATTAACTAATCTATTAATTTTCATTAATTCATAAATTTTGGCAATTTGGGTGTGTGTAGGCTGACACGTGAAAAGATTTTACAGTATTGCTTTGGCACAACACCCTTAATAGGTTGCCGACCCCTGTTCTAAACGAATGGTCTAACAATACCATGCAATACTGCAATGCGACTATGTAATGGTTTCATTACGCAGAGCAGACTTTCTCCTTTGGAGCGCATGCAAAGGGCAAATTAACTTTTAAAACAATGAGGCTGTCGTATTTACTATGCTTAAGGAAACTTTTCACAAAAACTTACTTCGTAAATGGCGAACGCGGAAAGTAATTTCGGCAACACGGAATATAACTTCTCTTCACGAAGATCCTCTACCGTCTGACCTTATAACAACTACTAGTTTGTTGAATAATTTACTTCATAAAACTAACAGGTTTTTTCAAGGTATCTGTTTTGGTTTATTGTTGCAAGGAGCATATTGCGAAAAGCGACCTCGGCATCCACAAGCGGAGATGGCTAAAAATGATTTGAGCTGATGGCATCAGCCTCCATCTGTGGCTGATGTCATTTCTCTCTTTTTATGTGTGTGTTATTTTATTTACTCGTTTATTTTTGTTTCATCAATTTCATTTATAAAGATAGGTGTGGTGCATTATGTTAGTTAAGCATCCGTTATAGTTCAACACTCGAAATTGTTTTACAAACCATGAATTCCATAAAAAAAAGGAACTTTTTTCATTATGTAATGGTTTTAATCTTTTGTGCGTAAGCTCCTCTTTTGTCGTGTAGGTCTGATCAGGCTTATGCACAGCATTTAAAAAGAAGGGGGTTCGATGGAAAGAAACTTTTCTCACATAAAGAATTTATTTTAAAGTTAATAATATTAAAATTAGGGGCAGGGTAACCCCTAAATTCACCCTCCTTGTACACAGCCCTGAGTCTAAAATTGGGTAACTTTCAATCTGAATCCATTATATTGAATCTGAATTAAATAATTATTAATTTATCTGCAAACCATCAATTCTAGCATAGGCGTAACTTGGGGGGGGGGGTAAATATAGTGTAAACTGGGGGGCAAAAAATTGGAAAAAGTACGATTTTGCCTCTTTTCTAAAAAAAGAGGCGCAAGAGCCCCCCCCCTTGCCCTCGCCAGATTACGCTATGAATTCTAGCCTGAACTAATTAATTTGCATTGTTCAAATAATTATTAATCTGTACTAATAAAATATTAACCAATCTATACTTTAAAGTATAAATTTATCAGTACTAATTAAGCATTGTGTAATGATAAAATATTGATTAATGCATACTAATCAATCATTTAATATATACTTTGCGTTAGTTTTACGAAGAAAGAACAAAAGGGTCTTGCTATGCCGGGAGCTACCTATTCCGAGGAATCCTCTTAAGATCCAGGGAATCAACCCCAGGACTACGATGAGAAGTTAGTTGATAGTCCTTTTTTCCGGCAGAGTTGAGAATCTTATTTGTTTGGAGTTTTACGGAGCAAGGACCATATTGCGCCGGGACCAGACTTGGGAACGATTATAATCAGTTTATATGATTACGATTACTATAGTAGGATTATGCTTACGATTACAATTAGATAAGTATCAAAATTTAGATTATGATTTTGATTACGATTATAGTCAATTGTCATTTTTTCGATTACGGCTATGCTTACGATTACAGATCATAATCACCATTACATGCACGCAATCAGAAATAATCAGTTCGATTACGATTATAATCATGGCGACTACGATTACCCAAAAATTTCAAAAAATGATTACGATTATGACTAAATGAAATTTAAAAATGTAATTGCGATAATATTGCACAGTACAGCTACTCCAAAACATTCGATTACGATTACAGATGTGATAACGTAAAATTGTAATCGATTACAATCGATTATAATCATTTGATTACGATTACTCGGAGTCTACCAGGAACCGCCAATTTTCCGAGGAATCCGAATCTGCAATATTCGCACGATAGGCGAACGTGTTACCACCGGCGGGCCCAGTGGCGTAGGTAGAAACTTCATAAGGGGGGGTTATAAGCTTAATGGGATGGGTTACAGAGCTATAACTCATATATATATATATTCCTATGTTAAATATACAAAATTTCATTGCAATGGGGGCGAGTACAACCTCAAAACCTCCCCCTGGCTACGCTTCTGGCCGGGCCTACTATGCACCAATCAAGTAAAAATATATACTGATTAAGTATTAATAATGGAATTCATTATGTAAAAATCTCGCTGACAATCTAACAAATGTTAGTTTGTTACAATTTCTAACAAACGTCACTTTGTTGCAGCTTCTAATCAATTTCTAATATTGGCATAGCAAAAGTGGGGGGGGGGGCGTTGAAACCCCCATTGGATATCAAGACATTTTTCTCGTCAATTCCGCATTTCACATGGTATTCTTTAAAGCTACTTGAGGCCCCCATTAATTTTCTAATTGCTACGTCAATGGTTTCTAACAAACATCGATTTGTTAGTTTCTAACAAACAAAAGTTGATAACTACACCTCTGAAGCAATCAACACGTGAGGTAAGGAAAAGATGAAAACGTAACATATATGAGATATTCACGTGTAGAATGCTTTCTTCATATATATACAATAGAACCTGTCTAAATTGACCACCTTTGGGAATGGGCTGCAATGGTTACCATAGACAAGTGACTACAGACTTTGGTATAGGAACGACTAAGTTCCTACCAGTTCTCTCTCATAAAAAGTAGTCACTTTCACAGGTGGTCACTTTATCAAGGTGATCACTTTCACAAGTTCCACTGTAATAAATATTTGCATACACGAAATCGGATGTTAGCCCATGCAGTAATGTTTTTCTTTTTTTACGTATCACCGAATTTGGAAACTATGAAACAAATTTAAATTGACGGATGATGGAATTAAATGGCAGCATTTATTACCCCTTGAAATAGAACTAAGTTACATAGTTTCGTATGCCTGTACTTACAGCAAATTACGTGATTTACAGCAATCATGAATTCGAATGTGGAATCAATACAAACTCCGTAATTCGCAATTGATTGTGAATATAAACTACAGTATGCATTACCATTTGTAAGATGTACATGGTTCTATATATTTTAATCTGAATCGATATCATATATAAAGTTGTAAATTTCAACTCACAATAAAGATGAACAAGATCAATGTATTGCAGTCAATACAATCATAAATAGAATGTTTAAAAGTTTTATTTTCAGTTTGCATTTATTTGCAAGGAATATACATCCCCAGCTACTATAAAATAAAAATTAAATGCAATTAAAACCAAACGGTAAGTAACGTAAAATCTCCAAATAAACGGCATTTTACACATATATAAACCAGCCATTAGACACGGAAGTATTAAGTATGTCCATGGACTTTAGGGGATTGACTTTTAATTTGGCAGGGAGGTTGGCATAAGTGTTTGGTAGGAGATTGTCAATGATAGGTGAGGTATCCCATAAAAATACGTATGCCATTGAACTTTGCCATCGCCGAACATTGGCTTACCAAATCACAAAATAAAAGGTTATTTGTACTTTCATGGCGCTTGGACTGGTCCAAGACACTCCGGGCTAAACGGAGGGACCCTGGTTCGAATCCAGGATGGGGAAAGCGTCTCTTTTTCTCAAAAACGATAAAAGCTCTAGTTTGAGCTATAATCTATGCGTGGGTGGCAGAAATTATTGTATAATTACCTACAAGTCGTAGCAGCTGAGATCGTCCATGATACGCAATCGTATCCCAGATGGTAACGCTAGGATTTCGTCCACTATGAGGTTGGATAACACACTCCGGCAGGTGGCGTTCACCGGTATTGCGTCTAACACGGATGCGGCCATCACCGTATCCCAAATTAAAGCGGGATTCAGCAGAAAATCCCACGTAGCCCAGGCGCCGATGGTTTTGATACGGGGAATCCTGTATAAAGGAACTCTCGCAAGCAGTCTATGGTGCAGTAGACGCCGACAAACTTACAACAAACAGACGCGAAAACAAACTTACAACTTTGTTAAAGAGGCAAATATCCATACATTCTATTCCCCTGTCACAACACTTCGCAAACAACTTACAAAAGTTAAAGACCCAATTCCACCAGAAGATCTCACAGGCGCATATACCAAATACCATGCAAAGACTGCAACAAACATTACATAGGACAAACAAAAAGAATGATCAAAACAAGACGAAAAGAACACAAACAAGCACTCGCGAAAGGAGACATAGCCTCACGTCTGGCAGAACACGCTTTACAACACGGACACGAACCCGACTGGGACTCAACAAAAATACTACACCGGCACATCACAAACAAAAATAATAGACTCTTCTTAGAATCTTGGGAAACTTACAAACTACATGGGAAAGCCATTAATACATCACAACCACTTCCAGAAACTTATAAACAACTCTTACTTTGAAATGTATGGGACCTCCAAATTAGGTAGCCCGCAGTATGGGTTTCTCATTAGTCCCTATTGGGGTTCTTCCATGATTCTATTGGAGGCCTCCCATTGGTTCCCACCGGGTTTTTCCATTCTGCGGGACTACTCTGATGACGGTTTTTTTCCAGAAATTTCAAGTATAAAAAGAGACAGAAACATAACATCGTCATTACTCCTGATGAAGGACTGCTGCTGATGCGTCCGAAAGCTTGAGTGATCTTTTTCATTGCTATTTTACCAGTGTTTAACCTTTTTATGTAATTTATTAATATAGTTAATATTTATTAATATTTATTAATATTATTAATATTATTTATTAATGGCTAATATTATTATTAATATTTATTAATATTAATATTTATTAATATTATTAATATTTATTAATATTATTAATATTTATTATTATTTAAATTATTGGTGAGTTGTGGAGTGGCGTTTCGTGGTCACACAGAAGGCATGTATTCATATCGAAGGGGAAATTTTTTAAGTTGTAGTAGCTTGTCGAATTTTGAAAATTCACCTGGAAAAAGTTAGTAATCCAGGTAGTGGCAATGTGAATCGTTCACCGTATGTGACGAATTTATAAATTTAATGGGTGGCGAAATTAAAAAATATTTAATTTCTGAAGTTCAAGAAGCAATTTATTGCTCCATTATTGTTGACTCTACTCCCAATGTCACACATACGAACCAATTAACTTCAATCTTGAGATTTGATGATAAAAATGGAACTATAAAGGAAGGTTTTTATGTTTTCTTGATATCAAAAATCATGATTACGAATATTTGGAAGTGATAGGTATTCGAATTTTTAAAAGATTTATCGGTAGATATAAAAAAAAATATGTATCGGTCAAACGTTGCGTAGAAAACATGGCTGTTAAATGCAGAAGACCTCAAGCAAAAATATAATATCACAATATAGAAACCTATGTACAATGTGCTAGCTATACCTTAAATTTAATAAGAAATTGTGCTGCGGAATACAGTTTCGGCGTATTGCGTTATTTATTTATTTATTTATTTATTTATTATGTATTGTTTTATTCAAGAATTATATGTACATTTCTCGTGGTCTACTCGGCGATGGAATATACTTATAAATAGCATGCCAAATACTGAATTTCAATGCATAAAAATAATACTAGGCACTAGTCATCAATTTCAGCATTAAAAATTAATTATCAGGATATCAAAGAAGCTCAAATTCAAATTAGCACGTCTGATAATAAAACACCAATGAGCAAATTGGAGGAAAATTATCGAAATATGTTAATGAATACGAAACTGCCTTGTTTACAGTTTTATGGGATTTGTTGTTGCAACGAATACAAAGCACCAAAAATAATTACAAGACACGCAATATAATGTATTATTAAGGACAAAACTTCTGAAAGTACCTTCTAAATTTATCATGGACGTCAGGAGCAAATATGATGAGATTGAGAATGATGCTAGTTTACTATCACAATACCGAAACTACAAGAAAAATCGGAATTCAAGGTTATTATTATTACATGGCTAATATTTATTATTATTATTATTAGCATTTATTAATATTTATTAATATTATTAATATTTATTAATATTATTAATATTTATTATTATTTAAATTATTGGTGAGTTGTGGAGTGGCGTTTCATGGTCACACAGAAGGCATATATTCAAATCGAAGGGGAAATTTTTTAAGTTGTAGTATCTTGCCGAATTTTGAAAATTCACTTGGAAAAAGTTAGTAATCCAGGTAGTGGCAATGTGAATCGTTCACCGTATGCGACGAATCTATAAGTTTAAAGGGTAGAAATTACGAAATATTTATTTTCTGAAGTTCAAGAAGCAATTTATTACTCCATTATTGTAGACTCTACTCCCGATATCACACATACGAACCAATTAACTTCAATCTTGAGATTTGCTGATAAAAATGGAAATATAAAGGAAGGTTTTTAGGTTTTCTTGATATCGAAAATCATGATTACGAATATTTGGAAGTGATAGGTATTCGAATTTTTAAAAGATTTATCGGTAGATATAAAAAAAATATGTATCGGTCAAACGTTGCGTAGAAAACATGGCTGTTAAATGCAGAAGACCTCAAGCAAAAATATAATATCACAATATAGAAACCTATGTACAATGTGCTAGCTATACCTTAAATTTAATAAGAAATTGTGCTGCGGAATACAGTTTCGGCGTATTGCGTTATTTATTTATTTATTTATTTATTTATTTATTATGTATTGTTTTATTCAAGAATTATATGTACATTTCTCGTGGTCTACTCGGCGATGGAATATACTTATAAATAGCATGCCAAATACTGAATTTCAATGCATAAAAATAATACTTGGCACTAGTCATCAATTTCAGCATTAAAAATTAATTATCAGGATATCAAAGAAGCTCAAATTCAAATTAGCACGTCTGATAATAAAACACCAATGAGCAAATTGGAGGAAAATTATCGAAATATGTTAATGAATACGAAACTGCCTTGTTTACAGTTTTATGGGATTTGTTGTTGCAACGAATACAAAGCACCAAAAATAATTACAAGACACGCAATATAATGTATTATTAAGGACAAAACTTCTGAAAGTACCTTCTAAATTTATCATGGACGTCAGGAGCAAATATGATGAGATTGAGAATGATGCTAGTTTACTATCACAATACCGAAACTACAAGAAAACCAAATTCAAAAACAGAAAATTGACATTTGAAAAGACAACTGAACACAACGAGACACATTTTGATGCAAAATAAAATTTTATGGTAAACGTACATAATGTTGTTTGTGACGAACTTATTTCCGAAATATCCAGGAGAAGCGTCATTTACAGTGATGTACTAAAGGACTTTGAATTATTTTTCAATTTTAAAATGCCTGACGCACAGTTTAATGGGTGTGCGGAAAGCATATCTGCAAAATATCAAAAAGATATTGACATTACGTATTTTAAAGATGACATTCTTCACCGCATTGCATTCATAAATGAAGAAAATGTCACCAATCCTATTGATGTGCACAAATTATTAATTGGGGTTTGTAATCTACATTTCCAAACGTAGAAACAGTTCTAAAAATATTTTTGACAATACCTGTTTGCAACGCCAGTGGCGATTTGTCATTTTTTTGTCATTCATTTGTTTGTTTGCATTGTCAGTTCTGAAAGAAATTGAAACTGATTTACGAAATTCACTGACTCAGCTGTCGATTGTTAATGATTATACAATAATTTTTGCCACCCACGTTCATATAGCTCAAACTAGAGCTTTTTTATATTTGGAGAAAAAGAGGAGCCGTCCTCATCTTGGATTCGAACCAGGGTCCCCGCGTTTAGCCCGCGGTGTCTTGACCTACTAGACGAACGAGGACAAGAACAATCGCATTTTTCTCGGTATATGAGGATATAAGATATTATTACCCTTCACAGGGATAACACAATTGCCAAATAATGGTCAGGGACCCTGGTTCGAATCCAGGATGAGGAAAGCGTCTCTTTTTCTCCAAAAACAAAAAAAAAGCTCTAGCTTGAGCTAAACATACATGACTGGCAAACATTACTGTATAATAAATTGCACCACGAAAACACTCACAAAAATCTCGCCCGGGAGGCTTTTCTGTGTTGACCATTATTTGGCAATTGTGTTATCCCTGTGAAGGGTAATAATATCTTACATCCTCATATACGGAGAAAAATGCGTTTGTTCTTGTCCTCATTCGTCCAGTAGGTCAAGACACCAAGGGCTCAATGCGTTGACCCTGGTTCGAGTCCAGGATGAGGATGGCGCCTCTTTTTTTCCAAAAACAAAAAAGCTCTAGTTTGAGCTATATGTACGTGGGTGGCAAAAATTATTGTATAATAAATTCCCCCACGAAATACTCACAAAAATCTCGCCCCGGAGGCTTTTCTGTGTTGACCATTATTTGGCAATTGTGTTATCCCTGTGAAGGGTAATAATATCTTACATTGTTAAGGATGTTCATAGAAAACGATGCTCTTCGATTATTAGATTATAAATCTCTGATTAATAAATTTGCTAAAGTTAAAGCGAGAAAAATTCCATTTTAATTTAATTTTTTATATTAATAACAATTACATATGTATAATTAATTGCATAAAAACTTAGACGTTTTCATGATAGCCAGTGCTACCTTTATTAAAGTGTCATTGAAATTAACGATTTCTAACAATTTTTGATATTGTTACACATAAGCGGCAATATAATAACAAACAGACATAAATTTATATGATAATAATATAACATGCTATTTTTTAATTCAAATATATTTTTATTTTTAATAAACAAAACTGATTACAAGTTTATATGATTGCGACTCCCACTTTTCTTTGTATTTCAAATGAATGTTTTTTTATTAATAAATAATTAATGTTATTCAAGCATGTTTTATTCATGCATTTTAATTATAACTCCCCATGGCCAATAATGGGTCATGAAGACCGAAGGGGAGTTAAACGCCGAGACAGCTTTCAATTCTATGAAGAGGTGAAAACTATAAGAATAAAAGTAATATTTTTTGCTAAATTGAAATACGTGAAAAATTAAGATCTTAAATAAGCAATTTATCGGTTTTAGGAGGTTATTTTAAAATGTCATAAAATTTACTTATATCCTTACGATTTTCACTTCTTCATACAATCTAAAATTTTTGTTACCTCCTGATAGTTGTTAGTACTGGCGCAACTAATCTCGAAGTGTAAGTGGCTAATTTTTTTTTTTTTTTTGGTGCTATAACTCCCACCTCAATGGTCGGCACATAGCATTACTTACACATTTCATTGTCAGAAATTGTCCAGAGAAGTAATATTTTTCTAGTGGGGAAAACATCTCCTAGTTACGCCAATGGTTGTAAGATAGATAGGGATAGAAAAGGACGCAGAGAAAATATTTATAAAGAGGGACCTCAAAATTAGATTGCACCCGTGGTCTTTCAAGTGCTAAAACCGTCACTGCATACGGTATTAAATTTTATAAATGGGGTTAGAAGTGCACATGTGTGTGTGTGTGTTCTTATTTTAACGTCTCCTCTATTGTTGGGGAAAACACAGTCTACTACAAGAAAAAATCAAATATTTAAATATAACGAAATAAAACTGAACTGCAAAATAATAATAAAACAAAGCGTATACGTACTGTTATGTGGCTTTTTTAGATATTACTATCCTTTCCAGGATTGATACAATTGCCAAACGGTTAATATAGAAAGCCACTTGGCATAGGCGTACACAGAAAGGTCGTTAGTGGGGTTATAGGCTCAATGGAGGGTTTACAGATTTACAATTCACATATTCCTATGTTAAATATAAAAAATTTCATTACAATCGGGGGTTACAACCCCCATCAACACCCCCTGCGTACGCCAGGGGCACAGGGGCATGTGTTTTGTAATTTTCCATGGACATTTTTTATAGATACCAATTTCTGATACTTAGGCTTGAGCTCAACAAGGGACGTCGCCTCGGCACAGAGTCGAATCTGGTTCGATTCCGGGCTTTAATTTTTAACCCTGAGAAGGGTAATAATATCTTACAAAAAGCCTTATATACGGAGAATGGGAGAGTCATTCCTGTGTCTTGGTGGGCTAGTGGTTGAGGCGCCCGGATCTAGAGGAGAAAGCCTTTTTCATAATAATACGTCTATTTTACCACTATTTTCTTACGAACAACCTGCCAGCTATATCACCGTCTGGCTAGGATCCCGTCATGGCCTGTTATGAGTCTACTGTACGATGTATTTTCTGCAGGATAGATCTACTACCGTTTGCTCTATGTTATGTACCTACAATGCACTTTCCACACGGTGAGCATACGATTTGCCATGTACTTTAGGCAATGGCGATGTACTTGAAGCATCATGCATTGATGATGTACTGTCCACATGATATACTTGAAATGTACTTCCCAACAAATTGCTACTGGATACCTTACGTAATGCCTTTCCACAGATGCCGCAGTTGAACATAGAATGAAGTGTTTCCCTGTATTTGCTGATCATGGTGTAGTAGATTGTGCAATTCACGGAGTGGTTAATGAGTTCCAGAACTTCAAGCGTTTCATCCAGCTTCAGCTGAACGTTATTATAAAAACTGTAACCCAGGATGTCACTAAGTACCGTTAAGATACCATTTGGGAGTTCCGAGAACAAGAACA
>QLNU02011513.1:7527-27783 GCA_006491805.2 Dysdera silvatica
GGACCCAATCTACGAACCAAAATGCCTTAACCAGCTAGACCACCAAGACACAGGAACGATACTTTTTCCTTCGTGTATAGCGTTTTTTATTGTTTAAGGTAAAAAGTTCATATACGGAGAAAGGTTGCATCATTCTTCTGCGTTGGTGGTCAAGCTGGTCAAATCACGCCGGTTAGTACGAAAGGTTCCCGGTTCGATACCGGCTCATGGCGTTTTTTATGCATGAAAGTTCTGGTTTGAGCTAAAAGTAGTGGGTATTAAAAATGTTATCCGCCTTAAATCCCTACAAAAAAGCTGAAGCAACATGTTCCGGTTGTTTCGTGTGTTCACAGATGGGCAATTGTTTTAATCCTGGGATGGGTAAGGACATTTTACAAGAAATATACAGATAAATAAATAAATGTTATACTTGTTCTCTATAGAATATAATGTCGCCTGGTGGCGGTATCTAAAGATAAAATAACAAATAAACCATGATAAACCGAATGCAATTTTCAATATGTAATCCAACATTACATATAGTAAAATATATATTATGTTTTATTACACGCTAAATAAAGGGGTATATAAAAGAAAAAAATTACGTTCATTTCATATATTTCAACTATTACTTTTATCTGCTTTAGTATGAAACTAATCCGTCACTCATTTCTGTTTTACGTCAAATCTCTGTTTCAAATATTTGCTTCTTTTCGTCAAACATAAAATTTAAAATGAAAGCTAATGTTTTGCTGCACTTTTCTGTTGGTCTTGACACCAGCTCCCTTCTTTTCCTTCCATAACGCATTTCGGATTGTCTTCAAAGAAAGAGAACAGACTTCCTCAATCCACGTCCACCGCATTTCTTTTGAAAATAAAAAAAAAAAAACGCAATTCCCTCTCTCCAAATATCTGATGCTCTATCGTTCGATAACAGCCACTTTTTTCCTGTTGGATAAATATAAAAAAAGAAGCTAGACGACAATAGTTTGGGTTTTCTCAGACGACTTTTCGGTGAAATTTTAAACTTGCTTTGGAGCCGAATTTAAAGTTTCTGGCAGATTTTTGAGAAAGGTTAGTGCCAGAGGCGAAAAATTGTTTCAAAATGAAACATGGTTTAAGCAGAGAATTTTGCGCCAATTCAAATCCGGTTATATTTCATTATAAGAACTAAATTAAAATTACGAAGATAATAGTTATTTTGTGAAAGGATACTTTCGGCTAAACGGGAATATCAACTGGAAGAAAGGTTTCCAATAATTTTTTGAAAAACTAAAAGCAAAATATTTTCCAAGAAATAATTTTATATTCCTGTGTGGGCTTTAAATTTCTAGTTTCAAATTTTCTTCCTAAGAATGAAACATGAATCACTTGGGGCTGGACGAAAAGCCAAAAACGGCATATTTCAACACATTAGGAGTTAAATTATAGTCTGTAAAATTAAAACTTGTGGTAGCATTCAAGCATATCGAACTAAATTTAAACGGAGAATTTGAAAATAATAAAAAACGTTAGGTATCTTTTAATAATGAAGATGCAGAAAAAGAATTTTGGAAGTAGTAAAATTTAATTTTTACTCAGTTAAATCTTTCATCAGAATGACAATTTTTTTTATATACTAGCAATTCAAAAAATCTCTTACAACTTCTGGTACTCACATTCCACTTTTAAGGAATGCGTTTTTTATATAACTATAAGTCCGTATTAAACACTGACGTTAACATCGTATTTTTATAGAATTCTGCTATAAGAAATGAATTCCTAAACCTGCGGTAAACTAGGACTTCGCGATATACGTGGAATTTTAAAATTTAATTTATGCAAAAAGAGGCCTTAGAAATCTAAGCTTTGGGTCACATTTTTTGCTCGATTTTTTAGAAGAAAGATGCTATCAGATGCAAAAAGTTTAAAATTGCCAGGTATGCATTTACTTTTATTTGCATATTCCTTACATCTTTTTTTATATTTTGTGTTTCAGAACTTGAGAAACTCATTACATTGTCGGTTGTGCCGCACTTGGTTTTTGAGTAAAAAACAAATATTTTTTTAGAAATTGCTGAATATTTCAGTAAGCGGATGTTGAAACACTTTCCAAATCCACTCAACTCCGTAGCTTTTTTCAAGGAAAAATTGTTTATGAATTAAATTTTTTAATTCATGACTCAAATTCCAACTCAAAAAACTTAGAGGAAAATTCAAACTTTTACACATACCTTGTATAGAATTGTTAGAGAAATATTAAGTTACATGGCAAATTAACATAGTAATACGTCAGCAATAATTTCTGTAAACATGAAAGGGCTTGTAATCCTTACAAAAGGCAATTTAAAACTTCCATCAGTTTAATTAAATATTGATTATTTTAATGATATTTTTATTAATTAGAGACTCATATCTATAGCCAGCTTTACAAGCTTCGTAGGTTATTACTACCGAACAGTCTAGAAACACAATTTTTATAATTTCAGTTTTAATAATTGCCAAAAATGCAAATTTCCCTTTCATGCTTTAAAACTACTGCAGATTCTCTAGCTTATGATATTTGTCAACAATAAATGCAATTTTATTCCAGATTTCGAAAATTATCAATCTTCGATTTACATTCAACCTCTGCACATATCGTTCGAAGCTCTGCCAAAGAAGGTATAGAAATAGTGTATTGCAATTATTTTATCCTTGGCGTTAATCCTTCTAACCATCAAATACTCTGTTAAATAATATTTTTGGACTGGATCAAACTTGCTTCGAAATATTCACCTCGACATCAGCATTACTCACTTCAAGCCAAATGTAATATTAAATCCCACAAGTCCGATGCGCTAAAAATATGCTGTTTTCTGGATGTCACTTAGTCATTCAATGGATAAAAGTTCATTAAATGTCACAGAAATTTCGAAGTAGGTTATTATTCTGATTTTCGTAAAAGGCGAAAATTACTTGACATAATTTGACGACTACACTGCGCATTATTAAATTAATTAAAACGGAACAACAACGGAACCTTTAAAACTGTGTTTAAGTAAAGACGTAAAGACGGAAATTAGTTGAGATAAGTTTTGAAACAAGTAAATGTTTACAAACTAAAATGCTGAAAAAAAGGAACTCATATATTTACAGCGAAGCCCCTTTTAACGAATACCCCACAGATACGGTCACCCCACTTTTTCGGTCATATAAAAATTCTCCAGCTGATTTACTATAATGTATTGCAAACCTCTGCTTAGCAGTCACCCTTAAATACGAATGCGGACAATGCTTTTATGATTTGTTCTATTTGACCAGAACCCTTATACGGGAAAAATTAACCTTTAACCTTCAGGGCGTTTCTCACAACAAGAAGCTAACTATAAACGGGATAAGAGCTAAGGAGAATTTAATCTCCCATTAATAAAGAGCGGTAATTGACTTGGATTCGTCGATCCAAATGACTAATGCTTAACAAAGTCTTTAACAATAAACAAATCACATAGTAATGCACTGCATGAAACAAATAAACAAGTATCACCACAAAATTACTGCAATTTAAATTTATTATTATTGTTTACTCAACTGGCATACAACTCCTTCAAGGGTAACGACGGATAAACAGCGAATTTAATCTCGCAATTAAAAGTATATTTAGAAGAAGGACTGGGGAGTAAAATCCAATGAACAGTAATTAATCATTTTATTCAAGGAAGATAAATTTCTATATTTAATATTTTGTTGTAAATTCACTTGTTTTATTCAACAAATGCTTATATTCATCATTTTAAACTTACTTAAAAATACACGTTTTAAAAACGTGTTTTAAACACGTGTTAAAAATACACGTGCTTAAAAATATACGTTTCGAAATAAGGTATTTGAATGATTGAAATGTAATATATCAGCTACTTCAGAATGACCCCTCGTTTACGGTCATCACTGTTTTACGTCCAATTTTTCTGTCCAGCAAGTGACCGCTAATGAATAAAATCTCTTATTAAGCTGAAATATAACACATGACTAACAAAAATGGATAACAAGAATTCGGTTAAAGCCACTCGGTGTGATAATCTGCTATTTATATTTTACCTGTTTTATCGACCACAATTTTCTTCTAACAGAAATCACGTAAAATGCTAAATATTCGACGACTTCTGAAAATATCTTTACACCAGTTGACTTTAAAATTTTCGCCTTTAAAGACAAGAAAATTAATCACGAATGAGGTAAAAGATAGTTATTTTGGAGAAGGAAAAATTAAGAACGTCATCGAAGTAAATTTATGTTTGCTACCATTTTGAAATCGTCTTTTTGCGGCGAGGTTATTTGAACGAGCGAGAATTTGGAGAAAGCTTGAAATATTTAATCAAGCTTTAAGTCAGCCGCTAAGAAGCAAACTCTCTGAGAAATGTTTGGCAGAATTTTTGAAAGGAAGAAAAATCCTGAAAAATTGGTTTAAACTGGGGAATGTAAAGGTTTGAAATTCCGCTATCTGCGATCTTGGACTTCAGAGATTCTCGCTCAAAAATCTCAAATCGATGCTTTGAAAAGGCTCAACATATTAAACGAAAGGTAATTTCATCCTGAAAGCTTCTGTTGTCGATTTCAAAAGACGTGGGAAATCACGTTAAGTTTGTTATTAGTGTTTTTTTTAATAATCGTATACATGTGTCAAAACTTCAATGTATAAGGCAAATCCATAAGTAACTCTCAGCATTCTTTAACACTAGAACTACCACACCAGTCAAAATGACTGGTTTTGCAATTTTATTTTAAAATTCCTACTTCATGTTACATTTTTTTCTTGCAACAATGTCATGACTTTTGCAGCGATAACTCAAGAAATAGTATAATGAATATAATTTTTTTTTTATTCAACGAATACAAAATAATTTTGTATCATGACTACTTATACCAGCACCAGTTAAAATGACTGCTATCAGTTAAAGTGTAAAAGCATCTTGCAATTTGCTTACCGATCACGAATTAACAAGTTTACTCGTTTTGTATAACTACAAAGTGTTTCTTAGAACTTTTTAGAGTTTCTTAGAATTTTTATTGCGTATCATTCAGTATGATGGTGATAATTATCAAGAAAAATCAGAATCGATCATAATGCTAATGCAAAACCTAATGCATTCATGCCCACATTCATTCGAAAATATATTTAGTCGTTCATTTAGATCTGGAGAGGTAGAATGTGTTATGAATATTGCACTTATATTTTATAATAATATAATAAATAATAATAAAATAGTTATATAAATTATAATAAACGGCATATTATTTCAATTAGTATAAGGTGAGAAAAATGATTACAAATATAATCTTTATGTAATCACTATTTCTGATTTTATTTTTATAAGCCCTGAAAATGGCAAAACGATTGAAAATCTCTGAAATTTTGGAAAACCTGAACGATATAGGAATGGAATGCTCTGATATTGAGGATGATGAACTCTATGACAGTGAAGGTGAATCAGAAGAAATTGAAAATGAAGTATGCGGTACCCAAGATGAAATTTTTGATAGTGAAAATAGTGATAATGAGGTTTTAGACGAAGAAAATGTTCAGGAGTCCTCAGAAAGTGATAGTGAATTTGAAAATATTTTGAATTCTCGTAAAAGAAGATGTACTCGAGTGATTTCAAGTTCTGAAGATGAAAATTAAAGTATACGACAAGATAATCAAAATGAAATTGCTGCAAACGGAACTTGTTGGGAAAAATACAAGAAGGGTCTAGTCCTGGAAGATTACCACTTCATAATATCTTCAAAGACGTATCCGGTCCAACAGGATATGCCAAAAAAATATTATGAAAGGTGAAGTATGTAGCGCATTTTCTTTAGTAATCGACGACCATATGCTTGAACATATAAGATCTTGCACGGAATTAGAAGCCTCTCGAGTTTTGGGTAAAAAATGGAACCTAACAAAAACAAAATTGAAAGCTTTCATTGGAGTTTTATATGGACGGGGAGCATACGAAACAAAAAATTTGAAAGTTTCATATTTATGGAACAAAAAATGGGGACCAAACTTCTTTGCAAATACCATGAGTAGAAATGATTTTACCGAAATTTTGAGATTTATTCGCTTTGATAAAAAAGTGAGAGAAGTCAACGTCTACAAAGCGATAAATTTGCTTTAGTATCAGCAGTATGGGATAGGTTTATTGATTACTTGGTGATAAGTAAATGATAAAATGTAAGAATCCTCATTTAGGGATCATGGTCCCACGTACTACATAAAATGTACTACACAGCATGAAATTCCTTTTGTAAGAAACTAATTTTTCAATAAATAAAAAAAAATTTATTATTACGTATTTTTTAAAGACCAGTCATTTTGACTGGTTTTGGTAGAAATAGCTTCGTCTTAAGTGTCGGTAGTTCTAGTGTTAAGTTCGGATAAGTTGGAAAAGAAAACAATAGTGATTGACTGGAAAATATAATCATCAATATGATCATCAATATAATCATCAATATGATCATCAATATAATCATCAATATGATCATCAATATAATCATCAATACGATCATCAATATAATCATCAATATGATCATCAATATAATCATCAATATGATCATCAATATAATCACTGGAAGTGACAAACTGGAACCCGTGCAAAAGTTAAATACAACTTTACGCTACTTCGCTGCGCAATAACATAACATGTCTCATTAAGTTATTTGTTATAAAGTTGCACCAGCCATTTGATGCCCCTCATGGGCGATTTCGGTTTAGATAGTGAGTCAATTTCTTCCACACTCTTCATCTTACCGTTCGCAGAGCTTGTGAGAGCTCATTACTCAGTGACTATATCATGCAAAGTTAACCGTCAATTTTGCCAAAGACCACCAAACAGCTCAAAAATTGTAAAAAGATGGCACACTATGCTTACTTTATCGACTTGTTCAACAATATCATTAGACTGTTTTTCTCCTCCGAATTTTCTCATCGTGAATTATTCGTCCTTTTTAAAAATTAAAACACTGTGTTTCCACAGCACTGTCTCATGCATATTTCTCCATGTACTTCATACGATATTCTATGAATTGCCGCTGCCTCTTTTCCTTTAGATTGTAAAAATAAAATTACAGGTCGCACTTCACTCTTGCGAAAGCCGTAGTCTTCTTACTCATTTTAATACGTACGCTACCTAACAAGAATGGAAAAAAATAGAAAAGGGTCTTGGAATACGATAGGACACTGCTGATTAATACTCTCACGTAGGTAGGAGGTAGGTGGCTGTGACTATAACGTATTGATTGCTAGCTCATCGAACATTAACATATAAGAAATCGTCGTATATATAAAATAGTTTAACACATAATGTTTCTCAATAGCGATAACGATATCAAAATAGTCAGAAATGGGATTGTTAATTTGCATCGTGGTCAGACTCTTTTAGTGGCTTGATCTATTTCTCATCCATTCACTCATTTTCGGATCTATGTTTATTTTCAATTTACCTTTTACATTTATTAATATGAAATGACGTGGCTCACTGTAAACAACTGTAAACATGCGCGAATAAAATACACATTACAAATAACCAACTACAGTGAAAATGGGTTATAACGACCTCCAAGGAACCGTGCAAATTCGGTCGTTATAACCGATAGTCGTTATAAACGATATCTTTTTAAAATCATAGTAACCTATATTAATGCACTTCAGAGATTTAAATATGATTTTGAGAGTAAAAATATTAAACTTTTTGGTTTCAAAATTAAATAAAAATATACTTAATTATAATGAATTTAATTTCCGTTTATATTAGATTATAGTCACACTAACCACACAGTACTCTCTTAGTTTTTTAAATTGAAAAAAAATGTAGAAAATACTACTTCCACTGGAACCCCTTTCGCTGTTCACTGCACTTTGAGATCAGACCTATGGGAGATATAGTGCTTGACTTCCTGATCACGAATATGTAATCATTTGTCTGCAAAAATGACATGGCAATTTTTTATGAATATTTGAAGTCCAAAAATTACTTTTTTCGCCAGGTTTGATATTTTTCAACCGCAATGTATGTGAGCAAAAACAGGTTTGAAGTCGCTAAAATTATGAAGGATCATCGTATTTAACGGATAAAAAATTATGTCTCAGCTAATTTAAACAGTATAAAAAAATTAATATGAAAAATGAACTTTTAGCATAGATATTTGGCGAATTTGGCGACAATTTTGGAGAGTTGGCGGGACATTTAAGTTTCGCATTCCACTAGCTACTATATAAACTCGTCCGCAAGTATAACGTCAATATAGTTGTACGAGTTTCCAATTGTGAGAAAATGAAAAATATAGTGAACATAATTCAATCTGTTTTGAAGTTGGTCGTTAATAAATACGACACGCTTCCGTCATTAATAACTGAACAAGAATTTGAGGAAAGTCGGGGAGTATTGTCGAAAATCGAAAACATAATTTTTAATAACAATGTCAGTGAAAATATTAGTTTAGATTTTGAAGACAATTGTGATTTCCGTATAGACGAAGAAAGTGATATTAGTATAGTTGGTGATGAATATTATAACTGTACTGTAAAGGGCGATCAATTGGCAAATGAATTCAGTTTAGAAAATATGCAAACAATTGTTCAGTATTTTGACAGTTGTAAAAAAAATAAATTCCAAAAAACAAACAGGAGATATCCAACAGTAAAATACCCTACTTATATTTCGAGGTTTAGAAAATATATATCAAATATGGGCACAAATGTAGAAAAGTATAAAATAATAAAAAATGAAATATTAGCCAGATTTACAAAAGTTATGGAAAATTATTTACCTGTCCATGATATAGATTTGAAAAAATGGGCGATCCTGAAATCCGAAGATTTAGAATTTGGGGATTTTAAATGTTCCGATAATTTTATATATAATTTTAAGAGCCGAAACAAAACAGTTCAGTGGAAAGTAACAAAATACATCACTCAAATATACACCCAGAATATGGGTAATATAGAAGATAGTGCCATAGAATTTATTTTGCATACGAGAAATGTTACTGCTAATATTATAATCCCCCAACAGATTTTTAACTCTGATCAAAGTGGTTTTAATTATTTTCTTCCAAATTAAAGGCAGCTATCGCATAAAGGTGAAAAACGGGCATTTTCTTTTATAGGGTCTTATTTTTGTAGAACACATTCATATACAATAATGACAATAATACCAATGAATGGGGAACTGACACGGAAAATGTTACTTTGTTTAAGAGAAGCTGCAGGAAAATTTTATCCGACTGTCAAAAAGAATTTAATTCATCCTCCAAACTTATATATTACATGCTCCAAGTCGGGAAAATTGACAAAATCAAAATGAAAGAGTGGGTAGAATGTTGTATGAAACCCATCCCTTGTTCCATCCTGTGTTTTACTAAACTCATGAACAGGTAGTACAGACCCAAACACTTATAAAGATTTTCCGGAAAATTGTATATCCTTGCAAATACGCCACGAAGCAACATACCTCACACAAGCGCTGGATGTTTATTTCTTTTGACAATATGAAAATTTGCAAAAAAAATCAAACAATAGAATAGCAATCAATGAAATGGATATTGACATACGACATTCAAATGAGATAATGAAAATGCATTCTTTGGTTTACAATCAATTACAGTCTAAAAAATATCGCCCTATGTTACAATATGCTTGGTTTAGGTGTTGTTATAGCGATCATGATCCGGGAAAATTAAAAAATGTCGAGGAAATTTCTTTTGAAATTGAATGCAAAAATTTCAGCTGAGATAATTGCAAAAATCTTATCATTCTTAAAATATGCCCACTGTGATCAATTGCTTTGCTTCTCTCATTTTTATGTACTCTATCACTTTCACGACTTTCCTGAGATGTACCCAGTTTAATTTTTCTCATTTCTATATGAAGAGCATAATATACTGCAATAGAAACTTGATATGGACTGTGATAATACGAAATAACTACTTCAAACGAAAATCTGGCGTAGCCTTCAAAATTGTCGCCAAATTCGCCAAATGTCTAGGTTAAAGTTCATTTTTCATATTAATTTTTTTACACGGTTTGGATTAGTTGAGACATAATTTTTGTTTATCCGTTAAATACGATAATATTTTATAATTTTATAGACATCAAACCCATTTTTGTTCACATACCATGAGATTAAAAAATATCAAACCTGGCGAAAAAAAGTGTCATTTTTGGACTTCAAATATTCATAAAAAATTGTCATATCATTTTAGCAGACAAATGATTCATATTCGTGATCAGGAAGTCAAGCATTATCATCTCCTATATATTTATCTCTAAGTGCAGTGAACAGCGAAAGGGGGTTCCCTTGTAAATATATAATGTAGAAAACGTATGTAATGAATAATATTTATTATATTATACTAATGACTTCAGAACTTTGCCGCTTTGAATTATGGGCTCTACACTGAAAAAATAGAATGGGCCCTTTAAGAATATGCCCATTATGATATTCAATAAATAAATTACTATTTTTTAAGTTCATTAACTGTAATATTCAGTGTTAGCAGTAATAAAATACTCCCGAATATTTGTAAATAAACAAGATTAGAATAACGCTTAAATTTTGGTAACTAACTTTAAATTTTAATAACTAGCCCACGTGGTTCTGATTTTTAGCTGTCACGCTGCGTCGTTATATCCTATATGAATTTCCCTACTTATAATCTACGCTGACTACAAAATCGCCGTCGTTATAGGGTGTTTCTAAGGAGTCCGGTTCGAAATTTCCCTTTTTCTTTTTTCAAATTTAAATCTTTTTAAAATTATTTATGACATTATTATTAAACAATTTTAAGACCTTGATAATCCGATAGTTTTGGCTCTTGAAATATATAGCCCCTGGCGAAAAGTATGTAATATTTTTACATTTCATTGAATTGGTTTTTGTCTTAATTTTTACATTTATTAAAATAAAGACAAATACACTACACAAAACCATAATTTATATTTCATACCTTGAAACACATAAAAATATTGACATAAATAAAATACTTCTATTTATGTCAATATTTTTATATATGCTCATTCATGTATATACACAGATACTCTCTTAAACTTTAAAGGCCATTGGGAAAAATATCATATATATATATATATATACAAAATCAGGAAATAATTATCTAATATTTATTGTGTTTGATCAATATTTCCTTGCTCTTCCTCGAGCTTTATAGAAGGCTTGAATTCGTCTTGGCATTGATTTAAAACCATGTGTGCACATATCAGGTACAAATTTTTCCAAGGTTTCAATCATCCTTTTTGCAGTTATTGCTTGTTCATTGGCTCCTGGTGGTCGACGAGTTTCTTAAATATCTACAGATATTTTCCATAGAGTTCATATCTGGACTATTCACTGGCCAAGTCATGGTTTTAAGAGAAGTTTCGTGTAAATATTCTTTTACTATTTTGGCGCTATGACATAACGCATTATGTCATCCTGAAAAATTATCTTATTCTTTTCCTCAAATTTATCTTCTAATGAAGATTTTCTAATGTGATCTAAAATTAAACAATAAACTTCATCATGGAACAGTACCTTTTAAGAATGCATAACCTGCCAATTCTTTTATTGTGATATAGCTCCATATCATAAAATACTGCGGAAATTTTGCATTAGATAGTAAACAGTCTAGATAAAAAATTTTCCGAACATATGCAAACAAATTTTCCAATATCATTACCGCTGATAAGACTATATTTTAGATTCGCCCGAAAAAACGACTTTCTGCCCATAATCATCGGTCTAAGGTCAACGTTTTTTTTGCCCATTATGAACGCTTTTGGCAATGGAAGTGTGTGAACAGTGATTTGGTTCAGCTTTACAGAAGGAAACTCCACGCTCCTTAAACCGATTTCTAAGTGTTCTGTCAGAGATATTCACGCGACGTCAGCTCCATATACGATTGAGTGCTTTTGGTAAAGATTTTCTCATTTTTTTTACAAATTTTTATATTGTGATGATCTTACATCTTTGTAGTTCTTTTTTTAAACGATCACGCCCAGTTCTGCTTTTAACACTGCCAGTGGCTTTAAATTTTGCCCACAAATTGGATATCATACCTTGAGAACATCCCGTGATAGTAGCCACTTCTTTCTGTTTTTTGCCTTCCTTTAAATGTTTAACAATAAGAGTCCTCACATCTTCTGAATATTCGCGAGCTGCTGCCACCACTGTTCGTCACATCAAAGGAAATGTAACGTTGCAGTCTTTCTGTGCAGACTCTGAAAACGTAACAATTCTTCTGCGATCCTATGAAATTTCATTTCCGCATACCATTTTAATACATTTTGTAAATATTATACAATTTATTCTTCATAGAAAATGTATTAGATAATTTTTTCCACATATGTCTTTTTTCCTTCACTATTTATTACCACAAATACAATTTTTGCATTAGGAAAATTCACCCACTATATAGTTTAAATGCTGAAAAATATTGTGCCTTCTCTTCAAATACATTCAGCAATGTACTATTTCTGCAAAATATGTCAATTTTGAAACATTAAGTGCACTTTGAAAAACATTAGATAATTTTTGACAGAGGTTGTAGTTGGGTATAGAGGAACATTAGCGTATGCTGGGGGGGGGGTGTATGGGGTTGTAACCCCAATTGAAATGGAATTTTGTATGTTTAACATGAGAATACGCGAGTTGAAGCTCTACAACTCCACCATTGAACCCATATCCCACCCTTACGAACTTTCTGCTTGCGTTTATGTAGAGGAGGTAGAGTTTATTCAGGGAACCGATCTGTTAATCTTCCCAAGGGCTTGTAAACACTGTCTTCGGCCCTGAGAATAAGAAACATGCAAAAATATATAGTTTACAAAGATGATTGTCAGAAAAGAAAATCTTCGTACGGAAACTGATGAGTGATGATATTAAAAGTGGCCAAAAATATTTCTGGTTGTAAAATTGACTTTATTCCTGACATTCATCAATAATGACACGTATTAAAATATGAAAATATCTTTCGCACGGGATGCGCACTTCATATGATGAAAGTGGAACTCTGCTTTTGCAAAACGTAAATTAATGCTGCAATATGCTAATATCGCAGTGTTTCGTTGGCCAGAATTTTATGTCACCAGCATTATCAACGTGGTAAAAGGCTTTTTCCAAAACTATCCACTAAATATTTGAAACTACTTGCTAGAAAATTGTTTAGGGCTACTGAACCGTATTTTCCGCGCCAACGAAAACGGAGGTTTAATAGTAATTTACATCCGTGGATTTCCTTACGGATGTGAGGATATAAAGAGAGTTATTTATAGCTGGTTTACTCGCAGTATAAGCTTTAATTTTGGCGTTGATTTATTGCATTATTGCATGTACATTAACGATCGGCACATGTCCTAATTTGTCAGCCAACATTAACCTAATCTTCTGACGGTTTTTCTAGTGACAGAGTGTCTGTAACGAATAGCACTCCTTCCGTTTGAAAGAATGATCACTTTCCATTCTTAGAATATGTGCCTGAATTTGTAGTAATTAAACAAGAAAGCCAAAAGTTGAGTACATCGAACATTTTAATATGGAAGCTCAGTATTTTTGAAAATAGCATATAGTGAAAATTAGCACAAATAAAATACAAGATATTATGCAAAACCTAAAAAATGTAATGTCCGTAAATAATAAATGGAGAAATTAAGCGAAGATGTAATGTAGATTAATGTAGATAATGTAAATGTAGATTAAACATATATTAAAACTTAAAGATATGATCCAACTAAGAAAGTTGTTAAATGCATGTTGTATAAATGTCTGCTCCAACTGCAAAATAGCTTGAGAAATTTGTGAAAGAGCTAAATAAAAAAATAAAAAAAATGAAAAAAGCGAGGTCGCAGCTCATGATAATCGTGAATTATTTTGATGAAAGAATTGGACAAGAACATCAGAATAAATATCTTCTAGGAAATATTTAGATAGTATAAAAATGAATCCTGATTGCTCTTTAAGTGGTGAGGAATACTAGAGTAAATATGTTGAAAAAGATAATGAAATACTCGACATACCTTGAAGGTAAAAATATCAAAACAGATATGGATCTGAGGAATTTGGATGAATATTTAGTCACTCAGCACTTCGACAATGATTAAACAATTACAATATACATTTCAATGGTTTCTTCTCTATAAATAACTTTCCTTATATATTCATATACCAGTATAGGTCAGTTTAAAGACGAGGTTTTGTATGATGAAAGCCATGTATTTGCAACATACTCTAAAATAATTGGGTTTTGACTTTCTTTTTACTTTCAAGTGTTCATGTTTTGCCACTCAATTCGTAAATAAAATTAAAAGTGTTTACGTTCTCTTATAATGGAATTTTGCGTTAGCTGTAACCTAATTTTTTGATGATTTGAAGAACACTCTGATATGTGCAAAATCAGGAAATAAACATAAATTTAATTATAAAATATATAATTAGGACTATCAATGTAAAATCTCCAGACACTAATGGTGTCCTTATTCTCTATGAAAGGAACAACTTTCAGCAATTTTCTCTCCGAGCTAAAATATGTGGAATCGTCAAATTAGTTTAAAATGAACATCGAAGTATGAAAAAAGGCCTTTTAGTAAGAACGGTTATTAAATTATAATGAAAGTTAATTTTTCAATAAATTTTTTCAGAATAAGCTATTTCCATTAGCGCATTATAAAAAGCACTCTCTTGAGTCTACTTCCTCATAATTTGATTTCGTTGTGATAGTGTAATTTTTAGTGACAGAAATATTTTATTCCGTAAAAGATAAAAAAAATATATCTAACGTATTCTTAAACAAATATTTTTAAGCGAGCAGAGAATTTAGTTCTTTCTAAAACTCTTAGTAATGTGAGCAATCAATGTGATTATAAATGATCAATACATACTTGCCTAATTACAGAAATTTTTTTAAAAGAAAAATCAAAACGCAAGTGAACTTGACCCTGCTGTGGCGCAGTGTGTTAATGCGTCCGCCTAGTTCACCGTTTACCGAAGTTCGACTCACAACGGTAGAAAGAACGTTTACTCAGAGATCTCATATTATCGCACAGCTCACTGTAATAGTCCGAGGTTTGTCGCTCAAGGTGTTAAGAGGTTAGGATTCCTCGGAAAACAACAGGTCCAGGAGCAAAGCATGACCATTATAGTCCTTCAGCCATAACACCACGAAAAAATAAATGAACTTGCAGAAATAGGTATTGGCTATATACAGTAATTCAATCCCGTTAAAATGCTATTTATTCTTTAAATATTTCGAATAACTAATTCACATAAAAAGGTTAAACACTGGTAAAATAGCAATGAAAAAGATCACCCAAGCTTTCGGACGCGTCAGCAGCAGTCCTTCATCAGGAGTAATGACGATGTTATGTTTCTGTCTCTTTTTATACTTGAAATTTCTGGAAAACCCTTCATCAGAGTAGTCCCGCAGAATGGAAAAACCCAGTGGGAAACAATGGGAGGCCTCCAATAGAAATCATGAAAAACCCAATGGGAACCAATGAGAAACCTGTACTGCGGGGCACCTAATGTTGGGAAATCCCATATATTTCAGAGTAAGAGTTGTTTGTAAGTTTCTGGAAGTGGTTGTGATGTATTAATGGCTTTCCCATGTAGTTTGTAAGTTTCCCAAGATTCTAAGAAGAGTCTACTATTCTTGTTTGTGATGTGACGGTGTAGTATTTTTGTTGAGTCCCAGTCGGGTTCGTGTCCGTGTTGTAAAGCGTGTTCTGCCAGACGTGAGGCTATGTCTCCTTTCGCGAGTGCTTGTTTGTGTTCTTTTCTTCTTGTTTTGATCATTCTTTTTGTTTGTCCTATGTAATGTTTGTTGCAGTCTTTGCATGGTATTTGGTATATTGCGCCTGTGAGATCTTCTGGTGGAACTGGGTCTTTAACTTTTGTAAGTTGTTTGCGAAGTGTTGTGACAGGGGAATAGAATGTATGGATATTTGCCTCTTTAAGGATGCGAGAGATTGTTTCGGAAATGCCGTGAATATATGGAATAGATATGCGGGTGTGAGATGTATTGTTTAAAGATGTACTATTGGGTCTACAGTTTCTGAGAATGAATCGTTTAGGGTATCCATTATTTTTAAGTGCCGTGTGTGTGTGTTTTGTTTCTGTGTTTGAAAGTGTTTCATTACTGCAGTGAGAATTCGCTCTAAGACTTAATGTTTTAACAACGGAAGCTTTGTGGCATGTTGGATGATGCGATTTAAAATCGAGATATCTGTCTGTATGTGTGGGTTTACGGTAAACTGAGGTGAAGATAGAGTTATCGTGAGATCTGTGTACAAGAACGTCTAGGAAAGGGAGTTTATTGTTCTGTTTCGTATGTGAATTTTATATGTGAGTTTAAGTTATTAAGGTAATGGAAGAAGCTTTGGAGTGTATTAGTTTTAAGTACAACAAACGTGTCGTCGACGTATCTTTTCCAGAATTTAATGTTAAAATTCAGTGAAGACAAAGCAGTTTCCTCAAATGACTCCATAACCAAGTTAGCTACAACACTTGAGACCGGAGATCCCATGGCAGTGCCAAAAACTTGTCTATAGATAGAACCATTTGAGGAGAACACAGCAGAGTCCAGACAAAGGTTTTAGCGATTTTTGGCGCTGCAATCTCATTCTTAAACATACTTAGACATTTTGATCGATACGCACGGACAGTAACTCTGAAGCATTGTTTAAATTTTACGCATCGTTGTCAACTTACTCTTCTCTTTCGTTTACGCATCGCCTGTATTCGATTAGGATGCGATCGACATTTCTCGTTATTACTAGACACGATGTTGTAGAGACGTTCCGTTTAGATAACTACTGTTAGCATGTCTATACTGACTACGAAACACTTCGAAATTCTGTTGCTGTTATATAATCAAGTCAGTATTAAATTTATAAAGTTTCTACAAACTGTTTTTACGTTTGCCTTTTATTCACGCCATGCATGAAGTTACGCAACTCGCAATTAGCACCGTAATCAAGCATGATTTCGTTGATTATCCAGAAGTTTATTTCGGTCTACGTTAATTATTCACGCCTCCAAATGATATACCGGAATTCCAATTAATATGATGTTGTGGTGGTTTAGTTGCCTATCTCATTAATAACCAGACGATTCTACGTTTCGATATTAGAGGCACGCTAACGCGCCTCGACAAGTTCACTAATGTGCTGATGTCGTGAGGTGTTAGTGAAGTGCGTTCATGTAGTGTTGTGTCATTTTGGAGGCGTGTAAGTGCGGTGTCGGTTGCAAGTGATGTGGGAATGCAAGTGAAGAGAGAAATTACATCGAATGAGACCATAAGGTCGTCGTCGTCAAGTTGTGGGTTATTTAAAGAGGTGCATAAGGATTGGCTAGTAGAAATAGTGTAGTCGTTACTATCGATTATAGGAGAGATTAGACGTGAGAGGTGTTGTGACAAGTTATATGTAGGAGAGCTGCACAAGCTAACTATTGGTCTGAAAGGAATATTTTGCTTATGAATTTTACGTAATCCGTAGAAGGAAGGTAAGTGGTCAACAGTGCATTTAATTAAAGAGTCGTAGAGATTAAATTAAGTTTTTTAAATTTGTAGAATTCAAGAAGGAGAAAATTCATTTTGAATTGAATTGTTGGTGTAGGGTCTTTTGTGATTCGGGTGTATGTATTTATATCAGATAAGAGTGTAGAAATTTTCTGCAAGTAGTTTGGATGATTTGATTATGATACGGCTTTTATCATCTGGAAGTATGACAAGGTCCTTGTCGTTCCTCCCTCGTTCCCGTGTTATGGAGCTACGGAACGACAAGGACCTTGTCATGCTGCCAGCTGATAAAGGCCGTACTACAGTCGTCTTAAATCGTCCAGACTACTTACATAAAATTTCTACACTCTTATCTGATACAAATACATACACCCGCATCATAAAAGGCCCTACACAAACAATTCAATCCAAAATGAACTCTCTCCTTCTAAAACTCTATAAATCTAAAAAACTTACATTTAATCTCTACGACTCTTTAAAATGCACTTCTGGCCGCTTACCATCCTTCTACGGATTACCTAAAATTCATAAACAAAATATTCCTCTCAGACCAATGGTTAGTTTTTGCAGCTCTCCTACATATAACCTATCAAAATATCTTGCACGTCTATTCTTTCCTATAATCGGTAATGACGACAAAACTGGTTCTACTGGTTAATTCTTCTACACCTCTTTAAAGAACCTACAACTTGACGAAGACCTCATGGTCTCATTCGATGTAATTTCTCTCTTCACTTGCATTCCCACATCGCTTGCGATCGACATCGCACTTACATGCCTCCAATATGGCACAACACTACATGAACGCACTTCACTAACACCTCATGACATCTGTACAATGTTGAGATTTATCTGGATTCTGCTGTATTTTCCTCAAATGGTTGTTTTTATAGACAAGTTTGTGGTACTGCCATGGGATCTCCAGTCTCAAGTGTTGTATCTAACTTTGCCATGGAGTTATCTGAAGATACTGCTTTGTCATCCTATTGGAGGCCTCCCATTGGTTTTCACGGGGGTTTTTAATTCTGCGAGACTGTCCTGATGAAGAGTTTGCCTGAAATTTTAAGTATAAAAAGAGACGGAAACGAAACATCGTCACATTAGTCCTGATGAAGGACCGCTGTTGACGCGTTTGTAATTTTACTAGTATTTAACCTTTTGTATGCAAATTTCCTCTGTACTTTGCATTTTATTTCTGCAATTAATTAGGACGCCAGATGTATAATTAAATGCAATGTTAAAAGAAATCTTGTGCGGCATTTTGGCGAAGCTTTCTTAGTACTTGCGTATATGTCGATTTTAAATTGAAGACTGATTTGGTTCTAGAATTCAGAAAACAATTATCATATTATGAAATAAAAAAAGTAAAATTTTAATTATACAATATATGTTGCCAGATACGGAAGTCGAAATTATGTACGTTTGGAAAAAAAGTAAAAGGAAACAAATTGGAATTTTGCCAATTTTAAAAATTTAACTTAATAAATTTTCCTGCCTTGCGTTTCTAAATGGCAACAATTAGGAAAGCCTGTGAAGTAAAACTATTGTTTCTATTGTGGGATCCCACAAAATTTCATTTCAGTTTAATTTTTAAAAATGTGAGTAGACCAGAAAAAAATCGCCGGAGATGAATGTCCAAATTTTAGCAAAGTCTTTCTCTAATTTTGTGACTTACAATTTTGTAAATGCAGGGACAACGACGCTGCGTGACTAAACTGAAATGCCACTTTTGCGTGGACAGACATTCACGTTGGGATATGTGAATCTCAGCTGATATTAGTGATACGTTGGTTAAAATTAGTTTTTGAAACCTTTACAAAATTCTTACTCTGAAAGTTCCACATCTCAGGAACAGTATACACCATCTGAATATTTTTTTAACTTTATATTTGTTCTCTCTTTATATATCTTTATAAAAATTGTTTCTGACAGAATGATAATATTCTGTGAAAGATACGTATATTACCTTACAAACAATAACATCATGGACAACGATACCGTTTACTTCAATACAATAACAATATCAATAATAAATATATTTAAATGTAAAGCGAACGAAGTTGTTTACATATCAAAATTATAAACTACATTTTAGTTTTAGTATTAGTTTGTTTTAAGAACGCAAAGAAACATTCATAAATATTCGTTTCTCGGTTGCCTGTTTTTTGTGGGGATTTGACCATTTTTCCACTTGGAATGAAACAGAAATACCACAAAACTATATGTTCAACTACTGGATATTAGAATAAAATATATCTGTGGGTAAGGAAATAAATATCCAGTCATTAGGACACGTCTCTTGCAAATATATTTTCTGCAATTACCATTATCTTATGATAAAACAAATTATTTGATGTTTTAAAAACAGAACAAATTTAAACTAGTTTATTGACGATGTCGCGAAATAAATAAATAATATAATTTGTTTTTATTCTTTAAATAAATTGCTTATATTGCAATGAAAATATATTTATCTCCAAATGGCCTACACACGTTATTATTTCATCTTAATTTTCTGTACTTTTTTCAGTTGTAAATATCTTTTATGCAAGTAGCTAACGAATTAAAAAAAAATGTTCTTTCTCGATTATTTTAAATATGTTTTTCTAAAAGAATAATAATACACACATACTATGTATATATATATATATCGAACACTGGAAAATAACTAGATAGCAGGGAAATAATAGTATTTATATTTTGAAATTAATAGATTTGTATCACAGATCTGAAGCATGTTTGCTGCATAACCATTTCCTTAACAGAAAT
>QLNU02011513.1:27883-40807 GCA_006491805.2 Dysdera silvatica
CCAATGACCTGTTGGCGGAATGTGTGGGACAAGAATAGTTGTGCTTTGAATGGTGAGGAGGAGCGCCCTCATGTTGGAACCACATGGTTCTCCGCTCACTCAATGGAACATCATGCAAAATATCCGATAGTACGCTCTGTAGCAGATGCAAATATCGACGTCCCGTTAATGTGCCCTCGTGGAACACAGGTTCAATGAATCTGTTGTCCAAAATACTGCACCACACATTAACAGACCACCGCACCTGATGTCGGACTGGTCGTCTCCATAAAGGATTTTCGAGAGCCCAATAATGTCCGTTGTGTCTATTTAACACCCCGTCGAGGGAGAATTTTAACTCGTCCATCCAAAAGATATTCGCTAAAAACTTCGGCTGCATATGTAAAGTTTTATAATGAAGTTGCATCAATCAAAACGTCGCTCAGCATCTCCTGGAACTAGTGACTGCAGCAGTACTCCACGGTAGGGGTGAGTTCCCACTTGCTGTAAGATTTGCCGCACACGGCAGCCTGTTGGGCCACACATCATAACAACTTCTCTTGAACTGCCCCATGTGTGGATCAGAACATAAGCTAAAACCCTCTGGTTGCACACTCTGACTTACACATGCGTGGCGACCTGAACGGGGACGAGGTGTAACTCTACCCGTCTCAACCGTCGAATCACATTAGTGATGATTATTGCATTCGGATGGGATCCCGCCGGGAAACCTACGGCATCTTGTTGGTAACTTTCTTCTTGCATTACGACCACATTCCCCATATAACAGCGCCATCTCGCAATACTCGTTGTTGGAATAATTCGCCATATAATATATAAGTACAGACGTTTAACGCACAGTTTCTCTTCTCATACTGTCTTACACACTTTGCCTGGCCAGTATTTTATGCTTACCGATAACGTATGACATAGAATACACATTTGCGTATCATGTGATTTGAGTTTGTGTGTGTGCAATGAAAGTGTTGCCCTTCCCGAACCTTTCCCTCGATGCATAGCTGTACGAAGGGAAAGCTGTCACGCAGGGGCGTCCTGTTTTAACTTCCTAAATCACGATTTTTGCCTTTTTAAGGCGGTGAAAAAAAAACAAAAACAATCGTTTCGTACTAACTAATTGGTGCTTAACAACTTTGTAATTGACTTTTCCCCGTATCTTGAATAGTTTTCGAGATAGCAGTTCTAAGTTCTGAATTTTTCCGCTAGGGCGCTGCACGCACTCTCACCTTTTAGCGTCACTTCATTATACCTACACATCACGCTCATACATATATCTCTCTCTCTCCGTTCGACAGTTATCTGCGTGTATAAGGACTTTACTAACCACCTCGTATAAAATTATGTTCCAATGTTAGAACATGAAAGTCACTCTTTACGTTTTATAAATAATTATGAAATATTTAGTAAATTCGGTAATTTTATCCATAGGCAATATTAGCATGTGGCAATATTAGATAATACATTACTAGCCCCCCAAAAAAAGAGTTTTTAGAGCCTGTTGGGAGACGAACCCACAGATCTGGGACTACCACAGATCATGTGCTCTTACCATCTCCTTAATCTTCTTAAATACAAAATTTCAATTTTTATGTTTGGATTGATTAAGCTGGAAACAACAGAGATACATCTTTACTATGTCTGAGGGGGCACGTATATGATACCAGAATGGACACTACTTTTAGACAAAACTTCGCGCGAACAAATTGTGGCTAATCGTGCATTGGATCACTGGGACCTCGGGTGTGGAACTCTCTTCCGAATAAACTGAGACATCTCAGCTCGCTACCCTCATTTAAGATACGTTTATTTATTTATTTTTATTGCTTAATGATTCATGAATTTGTGTTCTCATTATATTATATTTTAATTATTTTCTTATTTACTCTTTTCTCTTTCATTTTTTTCTCTCATTTGTGCATGGTTTATCGTTGTTCTGTCTTGTGCTGTTGGTGGAGAATCTGGGCAGCGTAAGTTTCGTCAGATGTAAAAGTTTTTACCCATTGCTGCCCCGACAAAATTTTCATATTATCATATCATTGCTGAGTTATGTATATATATGTGTGTGTGTGTGTGTGTGTGTGTGTGTGTGTGTGTGTGTTTGTGCAGTTTTACCCAAAAGGAAGGTATTATTATTATATTGGGTCCCAAAAAAAATTACGTTTGTGCATCCACATTTACCTTAACTTTTGTAAATAAAATTATTTCTTTTCTTTTACCTGAAATCTCATATTCATTTTCTGAGACGCTTTTTTTGTTGTTAAAAAGTAGGACGATAATAGATTCAGCATTTTCAACGATTTCTGGCGACATTCAAAATTTGTTCCTTTGCCGAATTTAATGTCTCCGATGGAATTTAACGGAGCTTTAACGCATTAGATCAAAGAACGTTTTAAAATGAAATGTGGTTTAAAAAATGCATTTCGTGCAGAATCAAGTCGTATTAGGTTTGTTTATATAAATTTAATTTAGATTTAAACTAACTGTTATTTAATTTAAGATATATTTATTTCACCTAAAGCATAGTCCTTTCGATAAATATTAATAATTCCTTAAGATATATATCAATACTTTTCTATGTTGTTTTGAATAGTCCCGTATGCAAATTTTACTCATTTGATTTATATGAGCCCTGAGGAAATTTATATTCCGTCTTCGAGCAAACAGAATTCTCAGTTATAAATCTCTCTTCATAATTTTCCACTAGTACTGCCAGCGATCGATTCAGTTGCACATGACAGTTTTACACTAGCAACTGGTTACGATACCGCCAAGGAGGGTTAAGCCAGATTTGCACCATATCGTACTCTTTTCGGAAATGACTACGGTGTGTTTAGCCAGACGGAAAGATATTGATCTACAGACCGTGTAAGTTGGATGTTGGTGTATTAATAAAATTAAAAATTATTTATTTTACTCGTCTAAATTTTTGTTCAGGCCATTCTTCAGCTATTTTGTATTTCTTCATTATTTTGTCGTGGCTTCTTTGACATATTTATTAATAATAATTATATTAATTATTAACATATATATATATACATATACTGTATATATATGCTCTACATACTGAGTATATACACCTTATATATATATGTATGCACGCCTGATATATACACATATATATATATATATGCACATATACACATACAGATATCATATATATATATATATATACAGGGTGTTCCGAAAACACTTGAAAAGGTATATAGCCTTTATCCTTGTGCAGAATGAACCAAATGGCCCTTTACATGGAAGGTCGGAAATGAATACCCACGGAGTTATGCATACTTTTATTTCGCAGAGGCGGGATCTATAATGCCCAATGGCGCTTACAAACCATGAAGTTGTCTCCCCCGAAAATTTCAACTCCAGCGCGGGGTTGCTACATTGCATCCTCAAACAGGTTTCCAGGCGTGTTGGCATTTTTTGTGGTTGCTGAGATTGGCGACTTGATTTTATAGTTATCGCAATTTCATAAATTAATATTTTATAGCTCCTACGTATGGCTAGTAACTTTCCTCAGTGGTGCACTACGAACATAGGAGGCCTCAAGATCCGTGGGAGCCCTCTTGGTTCTAAACAAGAAGTTTAGTTTGAAAAATAAATATCTCGAGACTCGCAACACCGATTAAAGAAGTTTACCTAAGGAATGTTTCAATTTTTGCTACAAATGGTGGGGCGTGCCATAGGGGGAAGGGTGAATTGCACAGGGGCACCGATAGGCCAAGGGAGCCCGGTACTAAAAGAAGCAAGCCCAGCATACATTAGCAAGTTGCGCTACTGGGACGTCCCTCCCTGCAGTTTAAAATAATTTTGCGTACTTTCATACAAATCAACACCCTCCCCACCTCTGGGATTCGTACCGGATCCGCCAATGCCCTCCACCTGCCAATCATAAACTTTTATGCTCCGAAGATTCTTTTATTTTCTCTCATGTTTTACCATTCAAGAATTCAGAAGTCTGTCCTGCAGGTAAATAATAAATAGCTTGATAATAAAAGTTAGTATCGAAAAATTACCCTCGATCCAGTAACGTACCCAGAAAATTCCTAAAAGGGGTTGGTTCGAATGAGAAGGTTTACCTCTATATCATAGCTTTCGGTAGATCTATTCAGGGGCGTACTGCCCAACCTGTCCCCGGTTCGGTACGCCCTCATGGGCTATAGGACTCGCGCCCTATGAGAGAACACAGTCAGCCCCTGGACCTTTATTAATATTCTCCAAAATGCCGGGGGAGGGGGTATGGCCCACATGAATCCCTCTCCCGTACGCTTATGTCTTGATCGATTCTGAATTATGACTATAGCCGCCAGAATGGTGGCCGGGTTCACAGGGCCTGTATTTCCATTTACCGTGAAAAATTTAATAGGGAGAATTGAAGTATTATGTAAGCATTTTCGGAGGGTGCTGTTGTGCTTATGTTTCTATGTTAGTTTATTTTCGATGTTAAGTTTTGCCTATAGGGGGGGTGGGGGGAATAAGGTTGCCCAAAAGTCAATGGCTCGGTTTGTATTGCTTGCCAAAAATTCGCCATTCCCGCCAGAAATTGGCGACGGCGAAATTTAGGAAACTAAATTCAAGTGGCGAGTCAAACTTTCAAATATAATTTTCATTGGCTCGAAATTGTTAACTCCCACATTCCAGAGATGCACGGCGACTAAGAAACCTGTTTTTTGATAATACAATCCAGATGCAGTCTATTAGACAAATGCGTTCCTTAGAGGTGTAACTTCCATTTTTTAGCAATCATGCTTTGTTATTTGTTTATAACCAAAATTCCATGGATATTCATTTCTGACCTCCGTGTATAAGACCATTATAGTCCATTTTGACCAAGGATCACTGCTATATACCTTTGATCCGGTGTTTTCGGAACACCCTGTAATTACTTAACTCTCTTCTAATGTTTAGACTTCTAAAAAATATTTCTATCTATTATCTACATAGTCTTGTGTCAACCAAACTCAATCATGCCTGTTTGAAAGTCAGAAGTATTTATTTAAAATATTCATCGTCAATTAATTACCTCTAGCTGATTGTAACATAAAGCATATTTAAATTAGGTTAAAACAGAAAATCCTCTTTCAAAAGTACAGTCGTGTCTATTTATGACAAAACTTAAGGGAGTCGCGAAAGTATTCAATATTCGTAAACGCCAGTACAGGGCGTCTCAGCACCAGGGTTACAAACTTCAAGGGGTCATAGTACTCATCAAGGTGAACGATAATATGTCATAGAATCTAAAGTCGCAAACCACCCACAGCGCCAGTTCTAAAACCGTCCAGCATGCACAAATATTTACAACCAGTGAATGAGAAGCGCAGCATGCGTTGTCCTAATCAGCTATGCAATATAGCTATGCAAAATTTGAAAACATGTAAAATAATTGTATTTTACAAAATGGTAATTAGAAAGATTGCACCTGTCCTCTAGAATTCGATAAAACCAATTAATATAATATTAATAAATTCCAGACGGATAAGCATCATTTGAAACATTGTATTACACTTATTATTGAAATATTTTTGCTTAAACGCATTTGATTATAATTTATCTTTATATATTTATGCTCTCTGTGAAAACTGGAAAACTCTATTTAAAATTCGATACGTTAATCATACTTGCTGCAGTTAGGAGTTCGGGCAATGATTCTGAATTATCTAGTTGAGAGTTAGTCAGTATAAAAGGAATCCACAACGCTTCCAGTGAAGTCTCCGGAGTCTTCTCATCCATCGAATCTCCGATAATGAGTTTTAATTGAACCAGCCGCAGGACGTGGTCCCATTGGTAAAATTTTACACGTCAAACTGATTTCAATTTTCAGTTTATTCAACGTTTACTTTAAATTAATGATGGGATTGTGAATCAACGAAGTGTTCGAAACTCAATTGTCGTGGGATTTGCTGCTATATGCATCTGAATGTTGAATATCATCGCATACATATTAAATGGCATCAGAATTAATAACACGAAAGTGACGGAAAACGAGATAGAAAATGAAACTCCATTATGCAGAAAAGTATTTTAGATTGGAATATAATACTTTATCAAAGTTTGTGTGAACCTAAATGCTTGACACTTCTAAAGTTTCATCAGAAGCTTTCCAAAATAACACCTCTCTCGCTCTCTCTCTCTCCTTCATATATATCATTCCTTACTAGTAAGAAACAGAAATATAATACAATATGCGCAGATTCTTGCAATCATTCATATTACAGTCGGCACAACAAATAATCCTTGCGACGAATTGCGGAACACTCCAGCATTGACCCAAACACCTACATTGAAATACAAAAAGCCACAATCCTAAACACGTGTCACATTGTCAGGAAGTTTCTAGACATGGCACATTAAGAAGTGATGTAAAAAGAGGCTTGGGAACATGGCGCTCTGCCCGTCCCAAAGCCTGTTACCGCCAAGAATGGGCGAGGAAAACTTTTTTTTTATATATATATATATATATATGTATAATAAAGACAAAAATAATTACATATATATAAAGCTTTCCTCGTGCATTCTTGCCGTAACAGGCTTTAAGGACGGGCGGCAAGCTCTTTATTCAATGTTAATCTCAATCCTCGCTTGATGAGACTATCCCTGTTGCTAAGATGACTAACGGGATGATGAAGATCTTTTCCATACCCCATATATCTCGTACTTCATGTCTGAGATCTTGGTACTTGGTGATTTTCGTTGTGTAGGTTGTCTGTATGTTATTGGTGTTGGGTACTGCTATGTCGATTAAGTACGTGGTCTTATTCGATTTATCGACGAGGGTTATGTCAGGACGGTTATGTGGGACTGTCTTGTCTGTTATGATTGCTCTATCCCAGTAAAGCTTGTGTGTTTCGTTCTCATGCACGGTCTCTGGCTCATATTTGTAGTACGGGCATTTTTCTGTCAGAAAGCCAGCATTCGCTGCCAATTTCTGGTGGACTATTTTCGCTACTTGATCGTGTCTATGTTTGTAGTCTGACTGCGCAAGGATCTTGCATCCTGCCATCACGTGTTGGATTGTCTCCGATGCCGCATGACAGTGTCTGCATTTGTCGCTTTCTATGTCTTTTCTCTGGATGAATTTCTGATTGTTCCTTGTTGCGATCACTTGGTCTTGGATGGCTAGCATGAATCCTTCTGTCTCTGGCTGGAGAGTGCCTTTGGCCAGCCAAGAATTTGATGCCTTTTTGTCAACGTGTGGTTGTTGCAGGTCATTGTAGTGCCTGCCATGTAATGGTTTTCCGGCCCAAGTTCTTAGTTTCTGTTCATTGGCTGTTTCCAGGACACGCTCTTCGGTACTACACAGGTTTAGTGGCGTGTAATTTGCATCTGCTTGTATTATGGCTTGGATGAGTGGCGATCGGGGACTCTTCAACTGGAAGTATTGCCTCATGCTCTGGATCTGCTTGTCATGTAAGTCTTTGAGGTCCGCTTGTCCGCGTCCTCCTTCTTCCCGGGGTAGTGTTTGCCGTTCAATTGCCGTTGCAGGGTGTAGTTGTCCGGCTCTTCTCTGGATGGTTCTCATTTTCCGCTGGAGTTGTTCTAGTTCAGTGTTGGACCATTTGATGATCCCGAAGGAGTAGGTGAGCACTGGTACCGCATATGCGTTAATTGCTTGCGTGGTGTTCTTCCCGCTCAGTTTCGTCTTCACAATGCTTCTAAGTCTTTCTTGGAATGCTTGCGTGAGCTGGACCTTGACTTTCTTGTGCTCCTGCTGCCGTTTTTGCATTATGCCCGTGTACTCCATCTCCTCTATTCCGCTCACAGCCTCCATTTCTTGCTGAATCCAGGGGGCGCTTTTGTGCTGTACTTCATTGGACCATAGTGTCTTCCAGAAGGTCTCTATTACTGCTGGCTTTGGGGCTTCGTACTTGTCTTGGCTCGCTGATGTCTCTTGGAGCTTCCTGTAGAAGGCCTTCTGGTTTGCTTGGAATTGCATGTTCTGTTGTTTTCTGTTGGTACAGTCTTTGTATCTTCGGAGTCTTCTGGCGTATACACCCAGTTTTTGTTTGAGGGTATCCAGATATTCGCTGATGTGTTTATTGGGCTCTTCGTGTCTTGTATGGATCCTATTTCTCTTAAGGGCCATCTTCACTTTCCTCACTAATTTCTTACTCCTATTTCCCTGCATGTACTGGGTTATTCGCCCTATGCTGCTGCGGAGCTCTTCTATTCTTTTCTCCAGTCTCACTTGCCATGGTGGTTGGGCTTTGTTTCCTCTGTTATTTCGGTCTTCGTTGCGTACTTCATACCCATTGACGCGTGATGCCGCTACAGTTGCACAGTATATGGCAGTATGTATTTCCTGTAGGGAGTTGTGTTTCTGTAGGTGTAGTGGCAGGGTATGTTCATTGAGGATCTTGGTTGCTGCGCAGAGTTTCCAATATTCCGGTTGGCGTGGTATTCTTGGCCTTGCTGCGGCATTCGAGCCTTCATATTCCGCCAGGGCACATTGGAAACCTTCTTCCATTTTCTCCACGTCCCTCCTCTCTTCTTCTTCTATGCTTGTTTGGAGCGGTTCTCTTGCGCCAATAGCTGGTGCTTCAGGGTTTGCCACACTGGTTGACGTGTTTACTAGGTCATTGGCGACTTCATCTCTTAACCTTTGTAGTATGGGCTGTGCTAAGAGATTTCTGGTTATTATGTTCCTGCGTTGGGTTGTTATCCTTTCTATACTGATGTCTAGGTGTGGGTACTGTTGTGCGAATTTGGCGTGAAGTGTGGGTCTGTAATTTGTCATGTCTGTTTCCAGCTTTGTAATAGTATAGTAGGTGCGCATGATGTAGGTGTTCATATCTATTGTCCATGACATGCGCTGGCGTGCTCTTTCAGCCCTAGTGGTTGCACCTATACTAGGCTGCAAAGCACTATGGGCTCTGTTGGTTCTAGTAGCCGTACAGTTGTAGGCACCGCTACAACTGCCGGCACCTCCAAGAAGAGACTGTTGCATATTTTTTGAACAGACGCCTCTGCTTAAAGTCCGAATGCGGTTCTGATTCAAGAGCGCGACAACCGATGCTCCATTCATATTTTCATTATGGTTCATATCATCAGAGTCTGAGATAGCCTTTTTCACGTCGCTGGGTTACCGATAGTTATCCCAACGGCGTTCCGGATGCTGGCATGTCGTCAGCAGGCTACAAATATCCGGTTTTAATGGCCCAATGGTATTTTTATTCATTATTAATACTTTCACCGATCAAGACATCGCGCCATGAGCGTAGTAACGCTGGCTCTTTTTTTTTCTTTATATATATATATATATACAGATTTCCACGTTACCCGAAGACAAACCTCAGGCTAAAGGTGCTACCAATGTTGATATCGTTCCTGTCACAAGTCCGTTATTTGGAAGAAAATTAAAAACAAGTAAGTCTATGGCGAACTCCCTAGTTGTAGCCTGGAACAAACAGAACAAAATTAGTTTCGAAGATAATGAAGCGTGCAGAATGTTTTGTACTAAGTAACCAACATTTTATGCATCATCAATGCAGGTTTGTAAACCATTTTATAAAGAGAAATATGTGAAATTAATATAAAGTCCAAGAGAATGGTTTTTGTTTAACATTAATGTTAGTAACCTTTTTCTAACATCAGCAATAGCAAAACATTGTTCGCAACAAAACCACCATTTTTCCTTTCCAATGATAAGCTTCTTGACAGAGTTCATTATCGTTCAGCTATTTTCTTAACCTTTAGAAAAATTCTATGTTTTTCAAATGGACAAATACGCATCTAGTGACATGGGTGAAAGTGAATTACTCTCCGAATATTACAAACGACGGTTCTCCAGGTTTCTCATTAATTTCAGATATATATTTCTGTTTATAAAATTTTTTACCACTCTGTATTCTTAGCACATAAACAGACGCTGCAATCAGAGATGTCGGCATAGACTTATTTGTTATCTTTTTTCTCCAAACTGGCGAAATTTTGATCTGCGCGATATTAAAGTTAACTGAAGCCGTTAATCAACTTGAGATATTTCGTTCTGAAGAAAATGGAACATGCTATTAAAATAATAGTTAATTGCATGATAATAAATTTTAATGGCGATAATATTGCAATTTTTATTGTTTATCAGTTTCTTTTGCAAATGTATTATGTATTAAAATATTCCATGATATCATCTTCGAATTACCGGCACAAGGTTCAGTGTAAATCTATTCCTATGATAGGCTGTCTACTTCGCATGGAAAACATTCTTTTATGTAAATACTTTTATTATGACTTTTATTTTTTATGAAACTAAAGTAACGAAAAAATTAAAAATTTAATATATACCTTGAAAGCTTTCTTCCATTGGTGGGTAAATCATATTTCTAATAAACTTTAATTTTAGTATCCTTTTATATTTAAAATGTTTTTATTCGTAATATTATAATACACATATATATATATATATTTAAGGAAGCTGGGGATTTATGAATAGATAAAATTTTGCCCATGATTTCAATTTATCTAATTCGCTGTAAAATAAGCGGCTTAACTTTATTTTTATTAAACTATACGAAACGTTTAAAATATGATGCAGTTTATATTAAATATATTTGTGAAGTATCAATAGTATGTAGACTTTATATCAACATGTTATACACATTACAGTTAAAATGGCTTATTCGGCACGAATTTTGAATAAAAATTTTTCATTATAAAAGCAAAAGTATGATCCTTGCATCGTGAAATCGCTCCTTGCTTTCAAAATCCCATAGTATGCAGGCAAAAATACCAGACCGATTTCAAACATTGTGGCCATTTATCTTTTAGATTCCATTTTTTTACTGCTTACCTACTGTTCGTATCTCTAATCTGTCGATAACACGACGCTGTCACCTTGATGGATAGTATCATGGTATGGGTGAACACATTTCACCCTTTCCTTTTCTTGTCTTATCATATCTTCAGCTAAATCCTTATCTACGCAGGAAATCTTCAGCAAAATTCAGCGCCAAAGTTTCAACAGAAATCTGATAGCGACTATCGCTTGGAGAGGGTATCCTTTTTCGGATGTGGTATTTAAAAGATGCTTATGCTTCCATACTGTATATATATATATATATATATATATATATATATATATATATTACCAAATAGCAAATACGTATATAAATGAATAGTAAGTAAGTAAGTAATACTTTATTCCTTATTATTATGTACATCAGGAGACCATACAAACGATTTGCTTGGGAAATGGAAAGAGAGCAGTAGCGATGCTAGTAACGGGGCTCTCTTTCCGGGGGACAGAGCACGGGATTTCACGTATTCGACAGGAAACAATAACGATATAGATTCGCGCGTACAAATCCGCATTGTTATTAAGAGATTTACATTCGCAGGTGTATCACATTTACAGAGTTTATGAGCAGAGTCTTGACTCGAAGATGTTACAAGTGAAGGTTGAAGTCCAAAGGTGGAATCTTTGTGGGCTGCAGAGTAAGAATGTTTTTCCTTGCAGCCAAGGCCGGAAGAAGAAGTAGGAGAAACGAAAACAGTAGAAAAATGTAAATGAATTTTGAGTTGACCGTTGTGGGGGGCAGTTTTAAATGACTTTTAAAGTGAAAGGCATACAAAAGAAAACTGGAAAAGGAAGAGTAGGGGAGGGGAAAGAACTGAAAACTAAAAGGAAAGAGTGGGAAGGCAGAAGTAGCAGGCAGAGCATACTTGATTTGAGTACTAATCAAAGATTTTGGCTTTAAGGGTGAGAAAAGAGAGATTTAAATTCTTGAGGAATTGAATTCCAGATTTTAGAACCCGTAACGGAGACACGGTGTATTTTATAGTTTGTGCGAGTCCGCGGTAGCCTGATATCGTCCTGGTGACGTGTATTGTAATCATGTGTCGTCTGTGAGATGGAGAAAGGTAAAACTAGGTCACCTTTAGTGACTTTGTACATAAGGAGTGCAAGTTTATATTTTACTAAGAGAGTGAAAGGAAGAATGCGCCATAATTTAAAAAATTGGCCAGTGTGTTCATGGAAGCCTGCAAAGTTAACTATTCGCATAAGCTTTTTTTTTTGCGTTCCTATCAATTGCCTAAGGGAAGTAAAATATGTGATTCCCCAGACCTCAAGACAGTAGGTAAGTTTTGAATAAAATAAAGAATAGTAAAGAATCATTAGGACATAGTGCGAAACGACATGTCTGAATCTCAAAAATATTCCCAGGAGACTGCTAAGAGAATTGGTGAGATCGTTAATGTGTTCTTTCCAGGTTAAATTTGAATCGAAAATTACTCCAAGAAGTTTGGCTGATTTCGTTTCCTGAAGGATGGAGTTGCGGAAAGTAATAGGAGACCTGTTAGGTAATATTTTTTGCCGGGAATAAAAGATAACGTAGTTAGATTTTGCAATGTTTAGCTCTAGTTTGTTAACGTAAAGCCAACGTGAAATGTTATCTAAATCTTGGTTGACTTTTTGCACTGTTTCTTCGATATTTTTTCCCAATACCAGAAGTGTCGCGTCGTCAGCATAAAGAAACAGCTGACTAGTCGGGACAGCTTGGGGCAAATCGTTGATGTAAAGAAGGAAGAATAGCGGAGCTAAACAGCTTCCTTGGTGTACACCAACGCAAATAGTTTTGCGAGTTGAAGGAGTTTTACCTATGAAAACTTGCTGTTGCCTATTGGAAAGGTAGCAGTTCAGTAATTTTAGAGGTGTACCCCGAATACCATACCGTTCCAATTTCGTCAGTAAAATGTCATGCTTAACATTTTCAAACGCTCTTTGGAGATCTCTTTGCATTCCTATTACAAAATTGCTTTTGTCTATTTCGTCAGAAATCATCTCTTTAATATTAAGGAGGGCGGTAGTTGTTGACTTGTGTTTTCGAAACCCGAATTGATGTTTGTAAAGTAAGTTTTTGCTTTCGAAATATGATTCAAGTGTACTGTGTAAAGCCTTTTCAAAAATTTTGCTAATAACTGGAAGGATAGAAA
>QLNU02011525.1:0-11950 GCA_006491805.2 Dysdera silvatica
TTTGCGTTTGGAAATACCGTAAGCCACTGATTCTTTCTAACCACCGAATCCGTAAAGGGTTCGGCCTTGTCGTTTCAGAGCATAGACCACCTCCATTGCAGTCACGGTCTTTCTCTTGGCATGCTCGGTGTATGTTACAGCATCACGGATCACGTTCTCCAGGAACACTTTGAGCACGCCTCGGGTCTCTTCGTAGATGAGGCCAGAGATACGTTTCACTCCTCCTCTCCTGGCCAGGCGACGGATGGCGGGCTTGGTAATACCCTGGATGTTATCACGAAGGACTTTCCTGTGACGTTTGGCGCCTCCCTTTCCGAGCCCCTTTCCTCCTTTGCCTCGTCCACTCATTCTAGCAGAAGTCTGACAATATCTTACATTCGGCACAAAATTTCAAATGATGTTCTGCCTGTTCCAAAACTCCAATATAACCCCCTTCGTTTGCTGGTTATTGCTTCACTTGACCTTTGGGGGCGTGGGTCACGTCGGTGGCTGACAGTGGGTGTACCATTCTTTTCGGTTTGGCCACAGTAGGAAACAGCACTTTTAGCATCACTTTTTGATAAGTTGGATTTTCCAAAATTGAAGTTTCTTATGATTGCCACAGTTCGTGCGTGAATTAACAAAAAAAACAAAACAAAAAACGCAAACACATATATACACACACACATTATTGGTAATCGTAAACGTTCAAAGCGATAACGCAAAAGAAAATTGACCAATCACATATGAGCCCTCTCTGATTCGCTGGTTTTGTCAATGTGGTGACCCTGTTTATAGAAGACTAGTTCATTTTTCGTTTTCATTCATCGTTCAGTTTGACTAGTTCGCATCATTACCTCAACCAGCGGTAAGGCCGTGTAAGAAAAAGGCGGGAAGGCGCAGAAAGCCGTGAGGGCTGTTGACAAGAAAGAAGAAAGCGCAGGAAGAAGTCGTTCGCCATCTATATCTACAAGGTTCCTGAAACAAGTGCATCCCACGACGCACTGGAATTTCCAGCAAGGCTATGTCATCATGAATTCTTTTGTAAACGACATCTTCCGAACGTATTGCTGCTGGGGTTCATCGTCTGGCGCGCACTATAAGGAGCACCATTACCAGTAGGGAGATCCAAACCGCTGTTCGCCTACTCCTTCCTGGAGAGTTGGCCAAACACGCCGTTTCCGAAGGAACTAAAGCCGTTACGAAATACACCAGCTCTAAGTAAATGGCTTGAGAAAGCGCTTCTGCTGAATACCGGCCCTTCTCAGGGCCACAAAATCATATGTAAAAAGGTTTTGCTGCATACCTCTCTTACAAAAAATTAACATAGATATATATTGTTTGGACTTTTTATGGCGCAAGAGCATCTGGGCTATACTGCGCCAAACATGGTAAAATCAAAGACTGTTGTAAATATATATATTGAAAACATATGAAAAAATAGTAATATATATGTATAAATTCTACATGCACATTTTTAACATAATCACAGTAAAGTAACACTAGTGCCCTTCAGCTTCCACATCTAAGCATTCGATGCAAGAGCCCTTCCATATTTAATAACGTTTCTAAAGAAAAGGGTTGGTATATTACGTTTGCTTAAGGAACTGAACATTTAAAGGACGGAGAATCGGACTACGGTGACGCCACATTTCAGTGCTAATTTGTTTTTTCGAATATACCCTTTCTTTAATTACAGAAAAGAAAAGCCGTTTTGATTTTTAGTAATGGAAATTCATATTCTTGAAAAAAAATGGGAAATGCAGAAAACAATTCTGAAATATTAGCCAATGGGGAACAAGATAAAGGAAGCAAACGACAATCAAAAAAGACTTCAGTTCATCAGACAAATCCTTCTTCCTCACTCGCTGAAAAAGGAGTCCGCTATTTCCATGTGAAAAAGTCAACGAATCGGAAAACGTCCTTCCCGAAACCGAGAACGTGCTATGATTGGCTGACCAGCAGACGATTTCAAACTATTAAAGATAACCTTACAATAAGCCGCGTTATTCGGTTTCTATTAGCGATCTTGAGCGTTCTATTCCTGCAATTGATCATGTCTGGACGAGGCGAGGGCGGTAAAGTAAAGGGTAAATCAAAGACTCGATCCAGTAGAGCCGGTCTGCAATTTCCCGTCGGTAGGATCCACCGTCTTTTACGAAAAGGCAATTATGCCGAGAGGGTCGGAGCAGGAGCTCCAGTTTACTTGGCTGCAGTACTGGAATATTTAGCTGCTGAGGTCTTGGAGTTGGCTGGAAACGCTGCTCGAGACAACAAGAAAACTAGGATCATTCCTCGCCATCTGCAGTTAGCTATACGAAATGACGAAGAATTGAACAAGCTACTTTCTGGAGTCACCATCGCTCAAGGTGGTGTACCTCCAAATATCCAAGCTGTTCTTTTGCCAAAGAAGACAGAAAAGAAAGCTTAAGTCAACGTTGCACTTACAGTTTCAAAAAGGCCCTTTTCAGGGCCAAAAAAATCTAGTAGAAAGGAAATTGCCATACCTTTTCCCATACGAGTTATAAATAAGGACAGAGTCTTTCTTTCTTCCTTGCTTGGCGCAGTATAGTCCAGATGCTCTTGCGCCATAAAAAGCCAAACAATCGATCTTTCTTCCTTGCAAAATGTAAACGTAGTACCTGGGAAGGGAAAAGCAAAATTAAATTTCATGCCATTTACAAATATTATACATACCTTTTTTTTTTTTTTTATCGTGTGATTCAATATCCTATTTAGATAGGAAAAAAAAAAAAAATCCCTATTATTCTTTTCACAACGACATTTCGAAAAAACTTTATATATGCATTAGGCAGATGTTACTTGTGTGTGTGTGTATTCATAGAAATGTACGTACCTGCATATACATAAACTTGAATATACATACACACATACAAAAAAAAGCTGAAAAAAAAATTATTAGTTTCTATTAACTAACGAATCACTTAAAAAACAATTAGGATTGAATATAGTGATGGTAGTGGCAATTTCCTTCCTACATGGATTTTTTTGGCCCTGAAAAGGGCCTTTTTCGATGAATCGACGTCCAGAAGAGAGAAATTATGCTCATTCACCCCTGATTCGGCGTGCGAGTTGAATATCTTTGGGCATGATGGTAACGCGCTTGGCATGGATGGCGCAAAGATTGGTGTCTTCGAAAAGACCCACCAAATAAGCTTCACTGGCCTCCTGCAGGGCCATAACGCCAGAACTCTGAAATCGCAAGTCGGTCTTGAAATCTTGAGCAATTTCACGAACCAGGCGCTGGAATGGAAGCTTGCGAATCAGCAATTCGGTGGATTTTTGATAACGTCGGATTTCTCTCAAAGCAACAGTACCGGGCCTGTAACGGTGAGGTTTCTTCACACCTCCTGTGGCTGGCGCACTCTTACGAGCTGCCTTGGTGGCCAATTGCTTCCTTGGCGCCTTTCCTCCGGTACTCTTACGAGCGGTTTGTTTCGTACGTGCCATTGCTAGAACAAGGAGTTATGGTTTAACACAAACCACCACGTCAGAAATCTAAATGATGCTAGTTCTCAAAAAATTGCAGTGTATATGGAAAGTTTTCGTGCAATTTCTTCGTTCTGTCCAATGAGCTCTGGGGCGTCGCTACTTCTCCTCACTTTTCATTGGGCGAGAGCGTTCCAAGTTTACATTGGCCTAGCCTAGGAGGTAAAATTTTGCCTCAGCTCAAATTAAAACCTGGCATTGCATTCCAACCCAAACATTTAGCATTGGATTGTCGATCACTCACCATGTCCGACAACGTCATCAGCGAAACCAGCTCGCCACCAGCTGTGGCCACACCGTCCAGTAAGAAAAAGGCCGCGGCTCCAGCCAAAAAGAAACCGAAAGCTGCCCCCTCCCACCCCAAAGTAGCCGAGATGGTCAAGAGCGCTATAACCAGCCTCAAAGAGCGCGGGGGCTCCTCTCTGCAAGCCATCAAGAAGCACATCGGCACCCAGTACAAGGTTGACCTGGAAAGATTGTCTCCCTTTATCAAGAAATACTTGAAGAACGCAGTAGCCAGCGGAGCTTTGGTCCAGACCAAGGGCAAGGGTGCCACGGGATCTTTCAAACTCGGCAGCAATACAGAAAAGAAAGAGGCCTCATCTTCAGCAGCGGGAAAGCTCACGGCCAAGAAAAAGGTAGTTAAATCCGCGGCAGCACCGGCCAAGAGAACCTAAGGCACAAGTGTCTCCTTCGAAAAAAGCCGAAACCGAAAAAAAGCCAAAGGAAGCCCCAAAAGAAAAGCTACTGCGACCCGCTCCGCCAAAAGCGGGTCCCGTTTCCGCGAAAAAGCAGCACCCGCCAAAAACCGTCCCCATAGAATCATGAAAACATCGAAACCGAAAGCATCTCCGAAAAAGGCCCCTAAAAAATCAGCACCAGGTAAAAAGACCGCCAAAAAATAAACGATCTTGGCACCGACGGTGTAAACAGGACGGAAAAACGGCTCTTTTCAGAGCCAAACAATTCGAGTAGAAAGGTATTGCCTGCATCACGCAATCAATGAGTTCTATCTAAAACATAGGCGCATACTAATTATGCTTGCAGGAAATAAGAACATGATTACACGAAAATATGCTTCTAAGTCTGCAATTGCGTTACAATCTTAGGCAAAAATATGTATATCAATGCCCTCGTGACATTCCCTAACATGCTGTTAGCATCGAAGAAATCAATTTTACGTAAACATTTTCATTTCACTTTTAATCGGTTTTCCCTTGATGACAAACGATTAATAGAACGTTTCGGGGTGGCAGTCGAGTCGCCGTCTTTTACGAGATCATACTGCCAAACATTGTTCGCACAAACACGTTTAAGACAAATACTTGGTTTGGATTTTTTATGGCGCAAGAGCATCTGGGCTATACTGCGCCAAACATGGTATTAAGACCAATAATATTCAATACGAATCGTTTCCCGAAGTCACATGCTATCCTTGGCGGATAACACGAACACATCTTAATTTCCGACTACTTGTGTCCATGGTAACGAGGTTTGGCTGTAAACACTCTTCTTAAACAACGAAAGAGTAAAAGAGAGAGACAGACAGAGAAAAAAAAAGGATGCCAACAGCACGCGGTGTTCCCAGGTAGTCACCCTCCCAAGTACTGACCGCGCCCGATGCTGCTTAACTTCGGTGATCGGACGAGAACCGGTGTTTTCAGCATGGTATGGCCGTTGACGCTAAAATGCGGTCCTGAGTAACTACTTAATCACGGCAGACTTCAATCGCCGGACCTTAATAAAAAAAAACATGTGCAAACAACTATGAGAAACGCGCAAATTTCCCGCTGTGGACTACGAAAACTTTTTCTTTTGTTTTTAAAAAAACAGGGGAACTCATTCGGATGCTATTTCATTACACGTCTTTTCTATTATCGGCGTGGTTTCACAGAACTCGGACAGGGCAAATACCTTTCTACGTGAATTTTTTTGGCCCTGAGAAGGGCCGTTTTTTTTGTTTTGGTTTGCGTTTGGAAATACCGTAAGCCACTGATTCTTTCTAACCACCGAATCCGTAAAGGGTTCGGCCTTGTCGTTTCAGAGCATAGACCACGTCCATTGCAGTCACGGTCTTTCTCTTGGCATACTCGGTGTATGTTACAGCATCACGGATCACGTTCTCCAAGAACACTTTGAGCACGCCTCGGGTCTCTTCGTAGATGAAGACCAGAGATTACGTTCCTCCTCCTCTCCTGGCCAGGCGACGGATGGCGGGCTTGGTAATACTCCCCTGGATGTTATCACGAAGAACTTTCCTGTGACGTTTGGCGCCTCCCTTTCCGAGCCCCTTTCCTCCTTTGCCTCGTCCACTCATTCTAGCAGAAGTTTGACAATATCTTGCACGTTCGGCACAAAAATTTCAAATGATGTTGTAGCTGTTCCAAAACGCGAAATATAACCCCCCTTCGTTTGCTGGTTGGCCCAGCTCGAGGCCCTTTCTGGGGCGTGGTTTACGTCCGATTGGCTGACGGTGGGTGTACCATTCCTTTTCGGTTTGGCCACAGGGCACTCGCCTCCTATTATCAATTAGGTTAAATTGTAGGAAACAGCACTTTAGCATCACTTTTTGATAAGTTGGATTTTCGAAAATTTAGATTTCTTATAATTACCACAGTTCGTGCATTAATTTAAAAAAAAAAAAAACACTTTAACCCACATACACACACACATTATTCCGGTAATCGCTAAACGTTTCGAAACGATAACACAAGTGTAAAAAAAAAAAATTGACCAATCACCATATGAGCCCTCTCCTGATTCGCTGGTTTTTTCAATGTGGTGACCCTGTTTTATAGGTCTCGTTCATTTTTTGGCTCATTTTCATACTCAGTTTTGACTAGTTCGCATCATGCCACCTCAACCAAGCGGTAAGGCCGTGAAAAAGGCAGGGAAGGCGCAGAAAGCCGTGAGGGCTGGTGACAAGAAAAAGAGGAAGCAACGCAGGAAGGAATCGTTTGCGATCTACATCTACAAGGTTTTGAAACAAGTGCATCCCGACACTGGAATTTCCAGCAAGGCTATGTCCATCATGAATTCTTTTGTAAACGACATCTTCGAACGTATTGTTGCTGAAAGTTCTCGTCTGGCGCACTATAACAAAAGGAGCACCATTACCAGTAGGGAGATCCAAACCGCTGCTCGCCTACTCCTTCCTGGAGAGTTGGCCAAACACGCCGTTTCCGAAGGAACTAAAGCCGTTACGAAATACACCAGCTCTAAGTAAATGGCTGGAAAAAGTTCTTCTGCTAAATACCGGCCCTTCTCAGGGCCACAAAATCCTATGTAAAAAGGTTTAGCTGCATACCTCTGCCCACAAAAGAATTAATATATATATATATATTTGTTGCGGATGTTTTTATGGCGCAAGAGCATCTGGACTATACTGCGCCAAACATAGTAAAATCAAGACTGTTGTAAATATATATATTTGAAAACATGAAAATAGTAATATATATGTATAAATTCTACATGCATTTTAACATAATCACAGTTAAAAGTAACACTAATTGCCCTCCAGCTTCCACATCTAAGCATTCGATGCAAGAGCCCTTCCATATTTAATAGCGTTTCTAAAGAAAAGGGTTGGTATATTACGTTTGCTTAAGGAGCTGAACATTTAAAGGACGGAGAATCTGACTACGGTGACGCCACATTTCAGTGCTAATTTGTTTTTTCTAATATACCCTTTCTTTAATTACAGAAAAGAAAAGCTGTTTTGATTTTTAGTCATGGAAATTCATATTCTTGAAAAAAAATGGGAAATGCAGAAAACAATTCTGAAATATTAGCCAATGGGGAACAAGATAAAGGAAGCAATCGACAATCAACAAAGACTTCAGTTCATCAGACAAATCCTTCTTCCTCACTCGCTGAAAAAGGAGTCCGCTATTTCCAGGTGAAAAAGTCAACGAATCGGAAAACGTCCTTCCCGAAACCGAGAACGTGCTATGATTGGCTGGCCAGCAGACGATTTCAAACTATTAAAGATAACCTTACAATAAGCCGCGTTATTTGGTTTCTATTAGCGATCTTGAGCGTTCTATTCCTGCAATTGATCATGTCTGGACGAGGCAAGGGCGGTAAAGTAAAGGGTAAATCAAAGACTCGATCCAGTAGAGCCGGTCTGCAATTTCCCGTCGGTAGGATCCACCGTCTTTCACGAAAAGGCAATTATGCCGAGAGAGTCGGAGCTGGAGCTCCAGTTTACTTGGCTGCAGTACTGGAATATTTAGCTGCTGAGGTCTTGGAGTTGGCTGGAAGCGCTGCTCGAGACAACAAGAAAACTAGGATCATTCCCCGTCATCTGCAGTTAGCTATACGAAATGACGAAGAATTGAACAAGCTACTTTCTGGAGTCACCATCGCTCAAGGTGGTGTACTTCCAAATATCAAAGCTGTTCTTTTGCCAAAGAAGACAGAAAAGAAAGCTTAAGTCAACGTTGCACTTACAGTTTCAAAAAGGCCCTTTTCAGGGCCAAAAAAATCTAGTACAAAGGAAATTGCCATACCTTTTCTCATACGAGTTATAAATAAGGACAGAGTCTTTCTTTCTTCCTTGCTTGGCGCAGTATAGCCCAGATGCTCTTGCGCCATAAAAAAGCCAAACCATCCATCAATCGATCTTTCTTTCTTCCTTGCAAAATGTAAACGTAGTACCTGGGAAGGGAAAAGCAAAATTAAATTTCATGCCATTTACAAATATTATACATACCTTTTTTTTTTTTTTTATCGTGTGATTCAATATCCTATTTAGATAGGAAAAAAAAAAAAAATCCCTATTATTCTTTTCACAACGACATTTCGAGGAAACTTTATATATGCATTAGGCAGATGTTACTTGTGTGTGTGTGTATTCATAGAAATGTACGTACCTGCATATACATAAACTTGAATATACATACACATACAAAAAGCTGAAAAAAAAAAGAAAGTGATTTGTTTCTATTCACTAACGAATCACTTAAAAAACAATTAGGATTGTATATAGTGATGGTAGGGGGCAATGTCCTTCCTACAGGGATTTTTTTGGCCCTGAAAAGGGCCTTTTTCGATGAATCGACGTCCAGAAGAGAGAAATTATGCTCGTTCACCCCTGATTCGGCGTGCGAGTTGAATATCTTTGGGCATGATGGTAACGCGCTTGGCATGGATAGCGCAAAGATTGGTGTCTTCGAAAAGACCCACCAAATAAGCTTCACTGGCCTCCTGAAGGGCCATAACGGCAGAACTCTGAAATCGCAAGTCGGTCTTGAAATCTTGAGCAATTTCACGAACCAGGCGCTGGAATGGAAGCTTGCGAATCAGCAATTCGGTGGATTTTTGATAACGTCGGATTTCTCTCAAAACAACGGTACCGGGCCTGTAACGGTGAGGTTTCTTCACACCTCCTGTGGCTGGCGCACTCTTACGAGCTGCCTTGGTGGCCAATTGCTTCCTTGGCGCCTTTCCTCCGGTACTCTTACGAGCAGTTTGTTTCGTACGTGCCATTGCTAGAACAAGGAGATATGGTTTAACACAAACCACCACGTCAGAAATCTAAATGATGTTAGTTCTCAAAAAATTGCAGTGTATATGGAAAGTTTTCGTGCAATTTCTTCGTTCTATCCAATGAGCTCTGGGGCGTCGCTACGCCTCCTCACTTTTCATTGGACGAGAGCGTTCCAAGTTTACATTGGCCTAGCCTAGGAGGTAAAATTTTGCCTCAGCTCAAATTAAAACCTGGCATTGCATTCCAACCCAAACATTTAGCATTGGATTGTCGATCACTCACCATGTCCGACAACGTCATCAGCGAAACCAGCTCGCCACCAGCTGTGGCCACGCCGTCCAGTAAGAAAAAGGCCGCGACTCCAGCCAAAAAGAAACCGAAAGCTGCCCCCTCCCACCCCAAAGTAGCCGAGATGGTCAAGAGCGCTATAACCAGCCTCAAAGAGCGCGGGGGCTCCTCTCTGCAAGCCATCCAGAAGCACATCGGCACCCAGTACAAGGTGGACCTGGAAAGATTGTCTCCCTTTATCAAGAAATACTTGAAGAACGCAGTAGCCAGCGGAGCTTTGGTTCAGACAAAGGGCAAGGGTGCCACGGGATCTTTCAAACTCGGCAGCAATACAGAAAAGAAAGAGGCCTCATCTTCGGCAGCGGGAAAGCTCACGGCCAAGAAAAAGGTAGTTAAATCCGCGTAGCACCGGCCAGAAAACCTAAGGCACAGTGTCTCCTTCGAAAAAACGAAACCGAAAAAGGCAAAGGAAGCTAAAAAAGAAAACTGCTGCGACCAACTCCGCCAAAAACAGGGACCGTTCCGCGAAAAGCGGCTTGCAAAAGCCAGAAATCCCCGCCAAGAGAATCATGAAACATCAGGAAGCGGCATCTCCGAAAAAGGCTAAAAATCAGCACCAGGTAAAAAGACCGCCAAAAAATAAACAATCTTGGCGCCGACGGTGTAAACAGGACGGAAAAACGGCTCTTTTCAGAGCCAAACAATTCGAGTAGAAAGGTATTGCCTGCATCCCGTAATCAATAAGTTCTATATAAAACATAGGCGCATACGAATTATGCTTGCAGGAAATATGAACATGATTACACGAAAATCTGCTTCTAAGTCTGCTATTGCGTTACAATCTTGACAAAAAATGTCTGTATATCAATGCCACTCGTGTTATTCCCTATTTTCATCTTTCATTCGCATAAGAGATACGAATTACGAGGGGAAAAAAAAATCAATTTTACGTAAACATTCTCATTTCACTTTTAATCGGTTTTCCCTTGATGACAAACGATTAATAGAACGTTTCGGGGTGGCAGTCGAGTCGCAGTCTTTTACGAGATAATACTGTCAAAACATTGTTCGCACGAACACGTTTAAGACTAATAATTTGTTTGGATGTTTTAGGGCGCAAGAGCATCTGGGCTATACTGCGCCAAACATGGTATTAAGACCAATAATATTCAATACGAATCGTTTCCCGAAGTCACATGCTATCCTTGGCGGATAACACGAACACATCTTAATTTCCGACTACTTGTGTCCATGGTAACGAGGTTTGGCTGTATGCACTCTTCTTAAAGAACGAAAGAGTAAAAGAGAGAAAGAGAGGGACAGAAACAAAAAAAGGATGCCAACAGCACGCGGTGTTCCCAGGTGGTCACCCTCCCAAGTACTGACCGCGCCCGATGCTGCTTAACTTCGGTGATCGGACGAGAACCGGTGTTTTCAGCATGGTATGGCCGTTGACGCTAAAATGCGGTTCTGAGCAACTACTTAATCACGGCAGACTTCAATCGCCGTACCTTAATAAAAAAAAACATGTGCAAATAACTAGGAGAAACGCGGAAATTTCCCGCTGTGGACTACGAAAACTTTTTTTTGTTGTTTCTAAAGAAACGGGGGAACTCATTCGGATGCTATTTCATTACACGTCTTTTCTATTATCGGCGTGGCTTCACAGAACTCGGACAGGGCAAATACCTTTCTACGTGAATTTTTTTGGCCCTGAGAAGGGCCGTTTTTTTTGTTTGGTTTTGCGTTTGGAAATACCGTAAGCCACTGATTCTTTCTAACCACCGAATCCGTAAAGGGTTCGGCCTTGTCGTTTCAGAGCATAGACCACGTCCATTGCAGTCACGGTCTTTCTCTTGGCATGCTCGGTGTATGTTACAGCATCACGGATCACGTTCTCCAGGAACACTTTGAGCACGCCTCGGGTCTCTTCGTAGATGAGGCCAGAGATACGTTTCACTCCTCCTCTCCTGGCCAGGCGACGGATGGCGGGCTTGGTAATACCCTGGATGTTATCACGAAGGACTTTCCTGTGAAGTTTGGCGCCTCCCTTTCCGAGCCCCTTTCCTCCTTTGCCTCGTCCACTCATTCTAGCAGAAGTTTGACAATATCTTGCACGTTCGGCACAAAAATTTCAAATGATGTTGTAGCTGTTCCAAAACGCGAAATATAAACCCCCTTCGTTCGCTGGTTGGCCCAGCTCGAGGCCCTTTCTGGGGCGTGGTTTACGTCCGATTGGCTGAGGGTGGGTGTATATAAGGCTGGACTTTGAGCGCAGAAACCATTTAGTTGCAACTAGTAGGTAGAGGGGGAGGTGTTGCTTTTTTTTGTTTGGGCTGTATTTGCTAAGTCCACGAGCCTGCGCAGACTGAATCTCCAAATCTCTATTCCTGTTTTCTCCTGTACCATGCACAAGAAAAATATTTCATTTGTAGAAACTTTCATCCGGCAACATGCATTTTCGTCCAAGAAATAAAGGGTTTCTTTAGGATTATTATTTTTTTTAGGAACTTTACACACCAACTTCCCTGGGGCAGCATCTAGGTGAAGTATGTGCTCCCGAAAAATGTTTTTTTAGGGTGATTTCAGACCTGCAACAGATCAAGGAACCGAAGTAATACGTATGTTAGGTAATAATTGTAAAAATTTCGCTATTTTCGGAACGATCTTACATTTGTGTGT
>QLNU02011526.1:0-10684 GCA_006491805.2 Dysdera silvatica
TTTCCAAGGAAAGAAGGGTAAAACTGGCCCAGTTATTATTCAACACTACGCCCCCACTACTTCAGAAGTTACCAGCCTCTATTGAAAGTTCCGAAGGGAACCGTGGTTTCTTTGTATTGTTATTTTTCTGTTCCCCCACCTACGTGACGTCATGAGCTTCACATTTGTATTGTCTGTAATTCGAAATAGATGTTTTGGGAGAAAATTATTCGAGATAAGCATGGAAATACGCATTGGATTTAGGCTGAAAATGCAGTGAAATACGGAGCATGTGACATACAGCTTTGACAATATTCACTGAATGCTTCGAAATCAAGGATAACCTGCTAAAAAAGTACAGATATGTTTAAACGAGCAAGGGCAGATACGATCATACTTAGTCAGGGACTACACTTTTCCTAAGAATCTCTGTTGACTAGGAATAAAGAACTAGATGGCTACAGAAAAAACGGCCCACGCTCTATGATACCTTTGGTATCGAACAGAGGCCAATAACGCGCCGATTGAACGCGTTGCCGTTACATCACAGTAAGGATAAAAGTGAGCGTAATCCACAGAGCTAAGTAAACGTAGTATAGTAAATTAAAATAGTTCATTTTATACACTAGGCTCTTGCTAATCCAGCCTTTCATTGCACAGAACGACGCCGGATAACAGAGTATATAAAAAAATTAAATCTCTGGCATGAAAAGTGTAACCATGTTGCTATTAAACTAGGATCGTACTGAGTCTGCACTGTAGGTTTAGAAATTTAAGTCATAATATAACTGCTTTGATGGAGCTCTTATGAGAGAGATGAGCAGAGGAGCACAATATAGTAAAATGTTTTATATATATCAGACTTGAAGATAGAAGTTGGAAAAGGGAATGTTTAATTTTTCAGAGGCGTTCAGGAACTTAACCTGTTACATATGTGATGCTGTACCTTTTTCCATATACATAATCAGTTATCACTTGAAAACAGTTCAAACCTTAACTCATCAGACTGGACTACACGTTTCCAAGTCCTGAAAGGTCAGCAATGGGACCTGTGCAGTTTGTCATTACGCCATAGAAAAAGGTAACGTTGCACTATCCAAACGCTGATGTTAATTGCAACTTTAACATTGAAATTTGCATTGATCTGTGGCAATGTTGTTCCTGATTATTCAGTGGCTGTAGCTGTATACCACAATAGATAACTTTTTTGATATTGTGTAATCGAAGTTCACCCTTTGGAAGCGTTTCATGTGAATATCAATATAAATTGCTGGTCAATTTCGGAAATGATACATTTCCTTCGCACTGACTATAAAGTTTCTTAAAACTTCACAGTGAATTCTATGACAGCATAGATGTCTGCTTTTTTATACATACACACACAGTAGGAGCTCGTTAATACGACGTATTCGTGACAAGGGTAGTGCCGGATTATCGAATGTCAATGTGGTTTTAACAGAGAAACTAAAGAATAATTAATACAGTACAATGATATTTAAAACAATTTGTAATAAGCTTCTCTATGGCAAGAAAAAATACATATGACCGTTACTGTTTAAAAATGTCTCTGATATGACGTTGCCTTCATAATTCGGAACTTTTCTTCAAAATATCATTACGGATTATAGACAAATATGAGTTCTGCGGAGTTACAGCTTTTGTTGGATTCGGTAAATTTTATAAACGCAATTTTATAATGCATCAGAAGTCTGTTTCCATGAGACTTCAGCTTTGTCTGCCATGTCGCCTTCCTCATCTGACCTGGCGATCGAGGTCAACAAACGCCCGAGTATAGAATATGCCAAACTAAAGAGCTTCTACTATACTTCAGTTACGGAAGTTTGTATTTGAGATGGGAACTGGAAGTTTTTTTTCTGGCACTTTGCTGTAATATCTTTATTATATGACAAACAAACAGTACACAATACGATGAATCAGATACAAACAGTATTTATTAACAATACAAAATTTAAAACACTGTTTATTATTCGCCACGCACATCTAAACCGAAGTCCAGTTTACATATCACACAAATATTCAATGAAACTCGCAACTAAAACTATATTATATTATAACAAATATATAACTCACAGATGGAAAATTTGGGGATACCTTACTTAATATTATTAAATTATTTTATTATCAGACAATATTAAGTAATCTTGCTTTGACAAAAGTAAAATTAATTTCATTTTTAAACACTTTTGACAGGCTTATATTTTTCACAGGTAAGCAGCATGTACATTCTTACAAAGTCTGCAGCAAGAATCAATAGTAGGTTCCGATTCAAATTGATTTTATTATAACAGTTTAATATCAATTAAAAAAAAAATACATTCAGGAAACTCCATATTTCGCAAAGGCCAGACTTAGTGTGGCATTACTCAAAAGGTACTCGAGTGGGGATATTATCAGTATATGTACAAAGCGACATAAGAAATGCATTAGAAAATTGAACTGCCCAATTCCCTGCAACTATCACTTCTCTGTAATACCAGTTTCCAGTCTGGCCAAGCCTCAACAAACTACTTGGTAGCACTAAGTACGTTCGTATCCTACCTAACGATATAACACACTTTCAAGAACCTGCACACGGATAGGCAAGTTATCAAGTTTAGTCTCTTGTAAACACATAATCGAGACGTTCTCTTGTAAGGTCAAATTTATTGCACACACACATTGTGAAAATTTAGCATATCGTTTAGGGAATTTTGAACATTACATTGGATTTCCTTTTTACGCAATTTACACAAGGACAGTAACTGTGAACATGAAATCAGATGCTCACTGCTCAATTTCCATTTTCTTTACCCATTTTAAAACAAATCAATTATATCTTAAAGAAATAGATAAGGAAATGCAATTTTTTTGGTCGATATCTAACCAAGCTATGGGAAATTCAAAAAGAAACAAAATCTTGGATCTTAAGAAAAAACTAAACCTTAAATACAATAGTATTCAGAAGCACTTCAGACTGGGGAAGAACATATATAACAATTTAAAAGAAATTACAAAAATATCTTAGTTTATATAAAATTTGTTAAATAATAGTGATCGGAAAAATGTTAATATAAAATTTTCTTCTATATAACTGATAATGAACATTACACACACAAATTTTTTTTATCCAATCAAAATTTTCGCGAATGATGATGCTGACATATGTTGGTAGTCAAATTCCTGCAAATTCTCGCCATTTCTTACGTTGCTATTTTAGCCTAAACTAAAATTTTAATTTAAATGAATCTTTTTAATTTGAATATCATAAAACCATTAATTTCCACTCATTGTGTGAAGGAAGAAAATACGCATAAAGCAACATCATATTTCCATAGACTAAGAGAAATTTATTAACAATGACAACCCTTAGTAAATTTTTTATCAATTGATTCTAGACTTCTTCATATTATAATTACACCTTAACATTTCACCGTTGTGCCGAAGGGTTTTCGGAAAAATAAAAGCATTTGAAGAAAATTTGACTAAAACTAAAAATTTTTAAAATTCTGAGAAAAAAATCTTATTTGATTTTATAGAAGAATCAAAACTTGATTATAATCTTGCGCAGTATAGCCCAGATGCTCTTGCGCCATAAAAAAGCCAAACAATCAATCAATCAAGCAAAACAACAGGCATGTTATACATCAAATATACAGAAATAGACTATGGGCATGTTTTCTGAAATGCACGCATTTTAAAGGTAGGCTTTTCAATACTTCATATACTTCACACAGTACCTTATATATACAGGAGCATCCTAAATGAAACATGGCAGCTCACACTACATACACAATCTTCTTTTGCACAACATATAAAACACATTTTATATGTATTTGATATTCTGACTGATATTTTAATCAAATTAAAGAATAAAACTAAGTCATAGTAACGGCTAATAGCAAACTGTTATTATATTATTTGCAACACACAATCTGGAAACGTTTACAAAAGCCTTTAACATTTCACATAAATAAGTTTAACATATTCAAAATACGAGAGATTGGATATCACACATTCACAAAATGTTTAAAAATCATTGCCCAGCTGCATGATATGCAATAATGTAATGCTAGAATCGGATTTTTAATGATTTTATTGAATTTTTTGCTCACACACGAATAACAGAAAAAGTCGTCAAATATATAAATTAAAAAATATTTTTTAAAAGCATTTCATAATATGATCCCGCTTGCTCAGTGCACCTACGTTGCCGTGTCTGAATAAAAAAAAAAACCACTACCCAGCAACTCATAATGAATGCCACTCTTTGTCGTAACAAATGTCACTCTATTTCATAACAAATGTCACTAAAAAATACAGTTAGGGGGAAAAAAATACATCAGATTTTGCTGCTATAGTTCGTGTGAATCAACTAATGGACCATTTCTTACTGGAGGTTCACCGAATAGGCCAAGCGCTCATCTCCCATCGATGCGGTCTCCAAGTTCTTCAATAACTGACTTAGCCAGTGCTTCGTAGACTTGTCTTCCTTTAAACAACTCGCGAATGTATTGTCTCGCAACTGATCAGGAAGACACTGGCGTAGAGCTTCTCGAGCCCTAAAGCAAAATAAAAGCAAAATAAGTTTTATGGAAGATAAATTTGTTTGGATAAGCTTTACGGCGCAGAGACAGCAAGGGTCATCAGGGGTGTGGCTAGGTGCTCATAAAACTGGGTCCAAAGGATATTGGCTATGTTTAAAGAATATGGGTGTTTTTTTGGAAAATGTGGGTCCCCTAACCCCGTTCCTCACTTTTCTTACTAAACAGCGAGTCCCTGGGACATGCTATTTTTCTAATATTGAGACTTTTTTCCTTCTATTCTGCATATTTTATGTGCGATAGCATGTCTATGACATCTTTGGGTCATGTTGCCTCAGGATCTACAACAGGGTGTCAACTAAAAATAAGAAACTCAATTCCTTGACTATTTTTGTACATTCCTTTAAGAGTTTTTTTTAAACAACTAATAGAAATAGTTGTTAGACTGATATTGAAATAGCTGAAAATCACTAAATTATTAAAAATGAGAAATTTTTCTCATTACAGTCGATGTGATAATATTGGATGATAAATTGTTTTTTATATATGAGATATTATTGCCCTTCAGAGGGTTAGCATAATGGCCAAATGGTCGGCACACAGGGCCACGACGGCGTATTTTTTGTAAATTTCTAGCAAACGAATGAATGATTCCTGACGATTGATGGAAGAGCCCTTGGCCGACCGGACACCAATAGGTTGTGGGTTCGGTTTCTACTACGCACCATGAAATCATTTGTTTCTTTGCAAACAATTTACAAAAAATACGCCCGGGTGGCTCTGTGTGCAGACCATTTGGCAATTGTGATAACCTTGTGAAGGGCAATGGTATCTCATATATAAAAAACTATTTATTACCAAACTAGTTAAAATAAGATACGGATATTACAATTCAGTACAAGCGTGGATTGATAAAACGGTTGTATCTGTGACCTACAACATCGATTTGATGACCTTTTCTTGACTTCTGTGACTTGGTAGATACCCTGTACAATCGAGTTACTGAGGAATCAGAACCTCTTACAGCCTTAGAACCGATCCCAGGATTACGGTTCAGTCGGTAAACTGCCACAGTTAGGAGTTGAACTCACAATAACTGTACGCATAATCAGGTGGGGCAAGGGGGGCACATGCCCCCCCCACAAGTTTATGCAATATTTAACCCTCATGTTAAGCCTACGACTGTACACTAGAAGAACACACTACGTGAAGAGAATGAATGATGATTCATTCTCGTTTATAGAGTTCCCACTCATCATGAAGGACGAAAAAATAAACACAACTTTTCCAATAAAATTCCCGAATAATTACAAACATAACTTTAAATTGAACTTTGGTTTAGAAATCGGGCAAGAAAAGTTTTCTGTACTAAATCAGTGAATAATCACTTGAACATGGCCTCCGTGTTTTTTCTTTTTCTCACCTAAACTTAACCTACAGCAAATTTTGTGACAATGAAGCCCTTATGCTATTATTAACAGATGCCCAAAAATTTCTTAGGGGTGAATAGAATTTAATATTCTAGTAATATCATTAGTAATGACATAATGACAGCATGATGGATATATTATGGATCAGTTCAGCTTCTTCATAATTATAACGAAAAAAAAAAAAATTCACATCACTATATTATCATTACCACATATAAAAATTAAACTTCATATTTATTACCTATAAAAAAAAATCAAACTTCATATTTATTACTTATAAAAACTTATCTATAATCATTAAATTCCAATTAAATACATTTTTTGAGAAAAACAAGCAAAAGATACCTTGGATTATCTGAAAGCCGTAAGTAGCAGCGAATGACATGCTTTAGTAAACGAGCAGATTGTTCCTTTGCTAATGACAAAACCATTTTACCCTTAAACGAAAAAATGAGAAGGAAGTTATAAATGGACAACACAGAAACTACACACAAGCAGCCAACGTAACCCACTATCCTGAATTCTCCTGAATTAGAGAAACAATTCTACTAACCAAAATCATAGCGACGTGGGAGAAGCGTTCATACGTTTGGCATATATATGACAAGCCAGTTTCATCCAATAGTATTTTTTGAAGAATGAAAGTAGCAACCTAAAAGAAATGTAACGATATATGAAAATAAAAACAAAAATATCTATGGAAATATATATATATATACACAAGGGTCATCCGGAAAGTAAGTTTCCCACATCGCAAAAAGCTGGCGCTGCAAAAGGCATGAAATGCGAAGACACAAGCTGAGTAGATTGTGGGTGTGGTTATCGTATGCGGCAGTTGTAACTTCCCAATCATTTACATTAACATCATTGTAGTGCACGAAGATGTCAGCTCTCATTTCTTCTCCTGCCAACTGCGAGGTGAAGTCCGTGATAAAGTTTTTGAACACACAGAAAGTAGCGCCGATCGAAATCCATCGTCAATTGCGTTTAGTGTATGGAATGAATGTGATGAGCAAGCAGATTGATTGTCGTTGGTATTGGGATTTTTCCTCTCAGACCAATAGTTAGTTTCTGCAGCTCTCCTATATATAACCTATCAAAATATCTTGCACATCTACTCTCTCCTATAATCGATAGTAACGACTACACTATTTCTACTAGCCAATCCTTATGCACCTCTTTAAAGAACCTACAACTTGACGAAGACCTCATGGTCTCATTCGATGTAATTTCTCTCTTCACTTGCATTCCCACATCACTTGCAATCGACATCGCACTTACACGCCTCCAAAATGACACAACACTACATGAACGCACTTCACTAACACCTCACGACATCAGCACATTGTTGAAATTTTGTCTGGACTCTGCTGTGTTCTCCTCAAATGGTTCTATCTATAGACAAGTTTTTGGCACTGCCATGGGATCTCTGGTCTCAAGTGTTGTAGCTAACTTGGTTATGGAGTCATTTGAGGAAACTGCTTTGTCTTCACTGAATTTTAACATTAAATTCTGGAAAAGATACGTTGACGACACGTTTGTTATACTTAAAACTAATACACTCCAAAGCTTCTTCTATTGCCTTAATAACTTAAACTCGCATATAAAATTCACATACGAAACAGAACAGAACAATAAACTCCCTTTCCTAGACGTTCTTGTACACAGATCTCACGATAACTCAATCTTCACCTCAGTTTACCGTAAACCCACACATACAGACAGATATCTCGATTTTAAATCTCATCATCCAACATGCCACAAAGCTTCCGTTGTTAAAACATTAAGTCTTAGAGTGAATTCTCACTGCAGTAATGAAACACTTTCAAACACAGAAACAAAACACACACACACGGCACTTAAAAATAATGGATACCCTAAACGATTCATTCTCAGAAACTGTAGACCCAATAGTACATCTTTAAACAATACATCTCACACCCGCATATCTATTCCATATATTCACGGCATTTCCGAAACAATCTCTCGCATCCTTAAAGAGGCAAATATCCATACATTCTATTCCCCTGTCACAACACTTCGCAAACAACTTACAAAAGTTAAAGACCCAGTTCCACCAGAAGATCTCACAGGCGCAATATACCAAATACCATGCAAAGACTGCAACAAACATTACATAGGACGACGCTTCAAACAAAAGCACTCGCGAAAGGAGACATAGCCTCACGTCTGGCAGAACACGCTTTACAACACGGACACCTGACTGGGACTCAACAAAAATACTACACCGGCACATCACAAACAAGAATAATAGACTCTTCTTAGAATCTTGGGAAACTTACAAACTACATGGGAAAGCCATTAATACATCACAACCACTTCCAGAAACTTATAAACAACTCTTACTTTGAAATGTATGGGACCTCCAAATTAGGTAGCCCGCAGTATGGGTTTCTCATTAGTCCCTATTGGGGTTCTTCCATGATTCTATTGGAGGCCTCCCATTGGTTCCCACCGGGTTTTTCCATTCTGCGGGACTACTCTGATGACGGTTTTTTTCCAGAAATTTCAAGTATAAAAAGAGACAGAAACATAACATCGTCATTACTCCTGATGAAGGACTGCTGCTGATGCGTCCGAAAGCTTGAGTGATCTTTTTCATTGCTATTTTACCAGTGTTTAACCTTTTTATGTAATTCCTCTTTGGTACCCTGTATTTTATTTCTGCATTCGTTTAGTTTAAAAAACGTTCTGGACTGAATACTTAAAGGCTTTCAGCCCTACTTCATCTATGGAAATACAATATCATAATAGTCCAAAAGTTAATGAATTCGAGAACAAACAACACTAACATTTATTAACATCTTCATATACTCACCGTCTTGGACAATTCGCTTCCCGATTCCATGATCCTCAGGCACAATGGTATTATTTCAGTCGTAAGTAAAAAGTTTATCACCTCCTGTTCATCCGTCTAATACAAATGAGTACTGTATTAATCACTGATAAAATGCTTACTGCAATACTATTACTGCAATACATTACTTATAACAAGCATTATACAAAATGATACCAACCGATGAATAATAAAACCCTTCTCAACAACCACCCTGATTTTACTATCAGATAAATATTTCAGGCTGGTTGGTTGGTTTATGGTGCAAGGATAGCAATGGTCAATCTGCACCAATCAAGGTGAGATCGTACATACGATATATTATACAATTTTTTTTTTTTGCCACCCACGTTTATGTAGCTCAAACTAGAGCTTTTATATGTTTGGAGCAAAAGAGGTGCCGTCCTCATCCTGGACTCGAACCAGGGTCAACGCATTGAGCCCTTGGTGTCTTGACCTACTGGACGAATGAGGACAAGAACAAACGCAGTTTTCTTCGTATATGAGGATGTAAGATATTATTACCCTTCACAGGGATAACACAATTGCCAAATTATGGTCAACACAGAAAAGCCTCCGGGGAGAGATTTTTGTGAGTATTTCGTGGGGGAATTTATTATACAATAATTTTTGCCACCCACATACATATAGATCAAACTAGAGCTTTTTTATACTTGGAGAAAAAGATCTCCGTGAAGGGTAATATCTTACATAAATATTTCAGGCAAAAAATTCCTCCACAATAATTCCCCTCTTTTATGGACACTTTTTCTGCATAGTAAGTACCCGTTAAAATTAGGTGTTTTAATGTAATGTAGACACACAAATGTCTTTGAAAATAAAAAGTGTTTCAGATCGCTAATTTTTAATCGGTTACTAAAACAAAACCATTTTAGTTGGTTACACAAGCATACCGTGCTTTAAGATCCCTTGCTACTGCAATGCTTTTCGATTATCCTTGGTGCTTGACTTCATGTTGGAGAGGGGTTGCAGTAACACACAACGAGTGACTCAGAGTTATGTACAGTGTGTTATTACATAATATTTTAGACCCAGTGAGAACAGCAAGGGTCATACAGTGCCAGGACCTACAGTTCCTTGAGGAATTCATTCATTCCTCTTAAGGCCTACGGTGCCAACCCGTGGGTTATAATGAGCAGTTAGCTGGAGTAAGCATTCTTTTTTGGCATTGTTGGGAGTTGAACCCGGGTTAATGACATAGAGGGCGAATTTGTTATAGTTGTGGGGCCCTATTTGTGTTTTCATGAAACAAGGACAGCAACGATAAAGCTGTGCAGGGACCTACAGTTTTCCAAGGAAACAACCTCCAAGGCCTACAGAACCAACCCCTGGACTGAGGTGAGCAGTTCGTCCGTAACCATTCTTTATTTAGTGGGGGGGGGGAAGAGATTAGTCAGGAGTCAAACCCAGCATAACTACATGTTAGGAGGACGCATTATCATTGGACTACAGTAGGACCTAAATGTATAGTGAAGATTTGGGAGAAATGTAAATCCAATGCTTCATTACATTTACAATTAGCTCAAAAACTTATACTAATGAGTTGGTTATTGAACCGGAGTTCATTTTACGGCATGAAGTATATAAACTACAGCTGTACAATTCCTAGCTACAAGGTCACCTTTAGTGTTTACCAAATTGTGATCATGCTCCCCTAAACCCCTCCCCAACAAAGCCACGTTTGATTAAAAATTGCAAACCTTGACAAGAGCTCCAATAACTCCTAAACTGGTGAGCCTCAGGAACTCAAATGGCCTTGTTTTGCTCACAGTGTGCAAAAACGGATAAAGGAACAAAGGCGTATTGGCTGAAATAGAAATATAAGCTTTACAATTCACATACTATACATGTAGAAA